>RJWM01012404.1:0-56661 GCA_004363535.1 Dasyprocta punctata | reverse complement strand
CTCAAGAAGGACACGGGCATGCGCGCCAGGGGACACAGGCGACACAAATGCTGACCGAGGTGATGGGCTGAGAAACAAAACGGAGGGCGGCACAGTTTTACCGTTAAAGTCTCAGGGGTGTAGCTGGGGGTGGTGGCACGGGCCTGTAATCCCAGCACTCAGGAGGCCGAAGCAAGAGGATTGGTGCAAGTTGGGCTACAAAGTGAGCTCAAGGCCAGCCTGAGCTGCATAGCGAGACCCTGTCTCAAAAAAAAAAAAAGTCTCAGGGTGTTTTTGAAGCACAGGCTGCCACATGGGTCACGCCTTGAGCACGTCCTGGTGGCGCGGAGTCTCCTTAAGACCCTGCACCGATATCCAGATCTTAATCCGCCAGAGGCGACTTATGAGTACAGCAGGATCTGCCAGGATAAAACCGGCTTCTGGCTTCGCCTCGCACGGAGAACACAGAGCAGCTCCCCGTTCCAGCCGGATGTCACAGCAGCGGGAGGCGCGGTCGCACCCCTGACCCACGTCCCCCGCAGAGGACATGCACACCGCCAGCCACAGGCACAGGACCACCGAGGGCACCCGGGAGCTGTGGCAGGCACCCTGGCGGCAGAGGTCCAGGGCTTAGTGACAGCACCGCTGAAGTCACCAGGCAGGTGGGTGGGCGGGTGGGAGCCCAGCTCTCCACAGCACTGGGACCAAGTTAGGGAAAACCGGGTCCATGGTACAGTCCTACAGGGGACCTGAGCGATCCGCGGAGGAAGGAAGCCCAAGAGTTAGAGCCCAGTGTGGGCGCCTTGGGAAACTCCGTTTCTAGATGAAAACAGCTGCAGACACGGTTCCGTCTGGGTGCGAAGGCCCTGGCTCCCACAGCCAGCACCACAAGAGGGAAAAAGAAAATCCCCCCCTCTGAAGGTGGGAACAGCTGTGTCCTCCTGCCTGCAGGACAGACAGGGTCCCGGGCAGGGGACAGAGACAGCCAAGAGCGGGCGTCACAAACGCCCCCGCAGCCCGGACAGTGCGTACTCGAGGTCTGGCCCCAGAACCAGGTCTGAATGCCACCGTCTCGTCCCCATGGGGTGACACTGTATTCCAGAACGCACCACCGGGCCCACGAGCTGCTGGCTCAAGTGTATTTAGAGACCCCGACATCTGAACTTCACGTCAGCCTCCCTCCTCGTACAATACCCTTCTTTCCGTTATTTGTCATGTTTTAAAACTCTCCGAAGCCACCTGGGCCACAGGCTGCCCCGGAATGCGCAGTGGGCCCAGGTCGAAGCAAGCATGACCGCGGCTGCTCGAGCTGGGGAAGCCACAGGCCCCCACCAAGCCCTCCTGTCCCCCAAAGTTACCACCCAGCCTCCTTCTGGGGAAGTGGGGCGGGAAGGAAGTGCACGACTCTGGGGTCCCCAGGAAAGCAGGCCACTCCTCCACAGCCTCCCCTGCACCCTGGGCTCCTGGTGATTCAAAGGTGAGCCCAGCTATGCCCCGGAAAGGCCTGGCTCTGCTGGCGACCGCGCTCCTTTCAGCCGGAAAACACTCCGCCCCTCCGGAAATGCTGCTTTTCCCTCCGTGGCCAGTGCATTGGAGGCCGAGACTCCCAGATGAATTCCTAAGCCAGAGTAAAGTCACCCTCTACCAGTGGTTCTCAGCACCAGGGCCACTGCGCCCTTTGGGGGACAGTCAGCAATGGATTAGAGTTATTTTGGGTCGTAACTTGGGGCTGGTGCTGCTGACATCAATGGGTCCAGGCCTGGGCTTCCGGGGGACACCCCCAGTGCACAGCAAGCCAGTTCCCCAGAGGGCCCAGGCTGGAACACTGTCCCCACACCCACCTAAAAAGGCCAATTCCAAGCCACTGGGGTGTTTCAGCCCAGGGGCCCCCAGATTTCTGTTCCCCGCTTCCCCACCGTCCCTAAGCTCCACCCTACCAGCATGTTAAGACCATTAGGAGCGCAGGTTCTCAGCAGGCAGCAGGCAAGCAGCTCCATTTATTGTTTCCCCCTAAAGGAAATGACCGACCCGCACTTCCAGCCTATAAACATTTACTAGCCTGGAAGGTTCCACGGCCCCGCTGCCATTTTTAAGGGCTTCTCTCTCCACAAACCTAAGGTCAAGTCAGCCAGAAAATGGAACTTGAGATGGGGAAGTGGGGAGGGCTTTTACAAAGTTCAGTACCAAGCCAAATGCCACAAGGCGCCCCAGCCCTCTTTCTTACCCATAAACAAATGGTGGCTTTCTGCTGGGTTATCTCACGCAGGCAGAGAGTTTTAAAGGCTTCGGTAAAGGTTTTCCTTTGCTCCCCGAGTCCCTGTCACGTTAAAGGGTCTGATGATTGGTTAGTTATTGGCCTGTGGGACACGACACCCCAAGCACACTGTAGGATGGGCCTCCTGGCCCCCAGTTCTGGACAGGGCAGAGTCCCAAGACTGAGCTCAAGACCGCGCCTGTCGTCTCCAGCAGGAGGAGTGTCTGCTTTGCTGGAGATCGGGGGGAAAAAATAATCACAAAGAAGAATACAGAGGAGATAAAAATCACAAATACCCACGCACCCATCACGAGAGTTAACCTGGTTGCTTTTTCTTTTTCCATTGCTAAGGATCAGACCTTGGGGTGCCCTATCCCTGAGTTACATTCCCAGTTCTTTTTATTTTGAGACAATCTCTCTAAGTTCCCCAGGCTGGCCTTGAACTTATGATCCTTCTGCCTCAGCCTCCTGAGTAGCTGGGATTACAGGTATGCACCACCACATCCAACCCCAACGCTGTTGTTGTTGTTACTGTTTTTTAAAAACTCTATTTTGGAACTGACAAAGCCACTACACAGAAGTCCCATCCGGGCCCACGACCCAGGCCACCCTGTGTGCGCATCTTCTACAAACACGGGACAGCTGTCAAAACTGAGCAGAGCACTCCGGGCTTTTCTCAGACCGCACCGTTTTCTCCAATGTCCCTGACCCATCCCACAAGCCCACAATGCCCTTCTTTCAAGTTTCTTATTGTTTGAAAAAAGTCAACTTGACAGGACCTTGGGCAGACTTTGCTTAGACCTTCTCCCCACCCAACGCCATCCCCGCAGGCCTCCCGAGGCTGCCGTCACCCTGGAGGCAGGGAGCCAGTGCCTTCCAGCTTCCACTGCCTCCCACGGGGTGCCGCACAAACAACAGGGGGCCCCGCCAGGAGGTTGCAGCCCCAACACCCGCCGCCCTGGCCTTCGCCCCTCGGACACTGCACTTGTGTCCTCCTGGATGTACACGCGCCTCTCTCACGAGCTCTCCGCGACCTACCCCAGCCTGGTGCGCCCATCGCTGCGCACACATTTAGACCTCGGGAGACCTCACACTATTTTAAGCCACATGCAACAGACACACAGGACGCACGGTGGGGCCTGGTCCTGTGTTCGCTCCTACACGGCATTTTGAAGCACTGTTAGTAAAACACCCATCTGTAGCTGCCTCCGATCGCCTCACGGAGAGGTTTGGGGTGCGTGCAGGGCCTCGTGTATGGCACACAAGGCCTTGGGCCCTGAAAACTATTTTAAAGCCATAAAGACAGAGACGGGGTCAATAAGGATGGCACCAAATGGGCCACTGAACTCAACCCGGCGGTGCTGTGACGGTCAGAGATCTTTCTGCAGCAGCAGTCTCTGACCTGAGTGTTCAGATTCAGCCACCTGAGATCCTGTGTGGAGGAGAAAGAGGCTCTGGGGACCGGGAGGAAAACACAGTTCCTGCTCTGGGGACAAGACCTGGGGACAAGGCAGCCACCTGCACCTTCCAAAGAAATAAGAGCGGTGGCCTCGCTCAGGGCTCCAGAGGGAAGCTCTCAATCCTCTTCACAGTGGGCCACGCGCAAGCCAAAGCTCGCCGCGGCAGAAAGACAGGTCCCAGCGAGACAAGTCCCTCTCTCAGGGAGACGGTAAGACGCAATCACTCTCGTCAAACCACAGGAATACCTCAAAGAGACAGAGGACACCCTGCTCTCCAGCAGAAGGGGTGCCACTGCTCAGGGAAAGACAGGGATGCAGGAAAAACACATTCATAACATTACGACTGTGGATTTCAAAAATGATCCTCATCATGGGAAATTACTAAACAAACTCTGCATCCCTGAAGAGGGAAAAGAAAGGTGACCGTCTTGGGCAGCCAGCATGTAGGCAGCGCCCTCTGCCACCTTCCCTGGTGTCCCACCTTTCCAAGCACGGGGACTGCTGTCACTTCTGGATGGAAATTTAACAAGTTAAGGCACAGATCCATTGTCTCGCTTCCTGGAACCACATGGATGAGGGAAAGCCATTCTGAGGCCCCGAGCCCTCTACCACCCCAGGAGACATCGTTTCATGCAAATGGAAAACTCTCTGTGATTTTAAGGTCCTGAGATCACGGGGATCTTTGTCACTGCACAGTTACTTCCATCTACGCTGACTCAATGAAAGACCCAGATCACCCAATTTTGGGATTCAGCATTTAGATCGGCGATGTCGAACCGCTGACCCACGATTCGGTAAAGCAGCAGAGGGCTTTCTGTCACACTGCCCCTTTCATTCAGAGTACGTTTATTAAATTAGTGGTGCTTATATCGTCTGTTCATTAAAACCACTTCCATTCAAACAGAAATCACGCCCCTAAAGACGAGGTAGAATGAATATTCATCACTGCACAAGGAAATGTGGTATTGTTTATCAGCTCTGGGGCTCCTCCTTCGGCTTCTATTTTCACCTGCGACCCGAGTGGTTAACAGTTTGTTCCAGGCCAGCATGACTGACGGAAGGACATTGCCAGACGGTCCTCACCCCGTTCACACACACAAAGGGCCAACAGCTGGGCACCTGCCCTGCCCTGAGCACCTGCGAGACAGTGCCCAGGCAGGCCAGGAAGGAAGGACACCTGGAAAAGAGTCAGAGAACAGTCCTTTGTCGGAGGCCAAACTGCCAGCTGCCAAAACCGCAAAAAGCCCTGGCTGCCTCCACGCGCCTGTGAAGTCGCCGAGAAGCGGAGGTCGGCGGCGGCTGGATGATGAGTGTCACGCTAAGTGTTCAGGATTTTTTAAGGCTTAGGATTTTTTCCCCCAACTACATGAAAGTAAGAGAGAGGCTGGAATTACAAGATGGGACAGGCCTCGGCCCAGGGCTTCAGAACATGCAAGTCCTCGATTTTGAAAACCGTTGTGAGTTTCTATTCGCAGCCAAATTTAATTAAGCCAGATGACAAAGGCTGAAACTTGAAAGCTACTCCCAGGAGATAAAGATGTGACAGACCACGTGACCTCAAGGATGCAGAGATACTTAGTTCTTGCTAAGTTGCACTTTTTTCAAGCAGTATAGGAAGAGCCGGTGAGGGGGGGGACTGAGGAGAAGCCTGGGGAGAGAAGACACCCACCCAAGGGCCCTGGAGACGTCTCTCTCATTGTCTGGTGTCCAGAGGCTCCTAAATACACCGGCTGCACACAGGGCACCGTGGATGTCATCTCCACCCCGCCGCAGCAGTGGACGGACTGCCCTGCACCTGCCCCAACAAAAAGCGAGCAGTCTCCACCACGGTCTGTGAATGAGCGCTGCTGGCTTAGCATCCCCAGGAAGGAAGAGACTATTTGTACTCTGACCGGCTTCCAGAAAGGGGTGGGGAGAAATACTTCGGTAATAAGACATTTAAAAATCACTTTTTTTTTTCATTTTTGAATATCTTCTTATTTAGAGTTGCAAAGATCGTAGTACAGAGGGTTCTGTCCCCCCGACTCGGTTTCCATTTCTTGAGCCGTGACTTCCGCCCCCTTGCCCTCCGATGCTGGTGAGGGAACCCCCGGCTTTCAGCGTGCTGGACGAGCGCTCCACCACTGAGCTGCACCCCCAGCCCTCTAGCAATCAAATTTTAAAACAATCACAGATGCCAAACTCGAGAAGAAGACTCAGCATGACCCTGTATTAATTTTCAAGTGAGCTTGCTGCATCCATTAATATCTCCTTCATCTCTGAAAGGGGAGGGAAGCCGTGCATACATAACACTCTCCTGACATCCTTCAGATACTACGAGTCGCTTCCTCGCAGTACTTGAAGGTTAAGTACTTAAAGACTGAAAGTTAGCCTAATACACCGCAGTGAGTATTGACCTAGCCACTCCAATAAACACAAAAGCTACCATTTATTAGACACCGATCACGGGCCAGACTCTGCCCACCGGTGAAGTGAGTTTGACTTCTTGAGAATCTGTTGAGAAGATTACTACTCAGTCTTCATGAAACGAAGAGACAAACTCAGAGATGTCGAGTAACTTGCCCAAGGTCACACAGCTAATATGCAACCCTAGTGGGAACAGGTACATGGCTCTGAGCGGTGTCTGAGAGAATCACTGCAGACTCCGGCCCACTCCCCCAGCCAAGCCACACCCACTGCTGTCACCGAGAACTTCCGTTACACGGTAGTGAAGCCCCCGGCCCCCTACCCCATATATCACCCAGAATTAGCTGCAAAGTGTCAGGAAACCTGGCGAGGCACCCCCAGCCCCACGGAGGGCTGAGGCCTGAGCGCTGGAAGCCTTCACTCTGAAGCCCTTTATAGAAAGCCGCGGTTGGCAGCCCCTGCTCCTGCCTGGGAACAAATTAACATTGGCATTCCAAACACAGGAAAGGAAGGAAATTGGAAACACAGTTTATCCTTGGCCAGCCCTTTGAAATACTGTACCATGCTACCGACATCAATTAATGAAAAGCAGGCTTGTACTGAGAATGTCTGGTTTGGAAACGCATTAACACACGTTAAACATGTTTGTACAGGAACCCGATTATAAGCGCCCCGGCTCCAAAACAATAAGGCAATTACACTAGCACTGGTGCTCTCCGAGTCGTCATTAACTCAGCCCTCTCCGCCAGGATCAGCAGAGGCTTTGCGCTGCTCCCTGCGACGCCTCCCCGTGCAAAGGTTTGCGGGGTGGCATGGCACATGCCGCGCCAGGCCCCCTCCCTCCCATCAGGAAGTGTCAGGCACCCCGCGCCCCTACCGTCCCTTCAAACCCTAAACACACCTCTACAGCGGAGGGGGAGGGACACCGTGCAGCCCGGGTATTCAGCGGCGTCATTGTTCCACGTTGGGTTTGAGTGATTTTTTTTTTCATCAGAGAAGGTTAACTATGAAATATCTGTTCCACATTAAGAAATACCAACTCGCATTTTTGTCAAATAGTATTTGTCAAATGCCATTTACTGCAAAACCCAGAATTCTCTCCCAGCTGAACACACAGCTAATCCCAACCAGCTCACATAATAGCCATGGCTGTACACGGGATCATTTGCAGCGAGCGAGCCCTCCTGCCTCCATAAACAGTTGCAGGGACAGGGAAGGAAAGTTCTGGAATAAATAAAGCACTGTGCCGTGTGCTGCCTAACACAAAGGACCTTGCACAGGCTGGCTAGACGGATTCAGAGCCTACCTGAAGAGTTTTGCAAGAATGCTTACGGGAAAGACTTTAGGCACGTGGGTGAATCTTCACATCCACAGCCTGCAGCAGGAAGAATCAGCCAGGGTCTCGCAAGGCCTGAGACGGTACTTCCTGTGCAGACACACCTGCGTCTCGGCACCTGGGGTCCAAGTGCTACACGTCATTGATGTCCCCTCCCTGCTTCCTCACGCCGCTGACATCAGTCCTCAACCCCCTGCTGATCTGGGACCCATCACGCTGGAGCCGTTGGCGTGTGTAAAGCTAAATGTGTTATCATTTTCACCACAAATTAACAGTTTCTATGTAAATATTGGTATTTCCTCACGCCATAGAGGCCAGGGGAGGCAAAACGGGACCGGCGCATTTGATTTAAACTAATTAAAAGCAGAGGGCTGTGCAACTCAATATATTGATTTTACCAGTGGGACTTAAATCTTTTATAATAAGTGTACACAGCTGGGGCGCTCTCCGCCACCGCGCTCGGAGGCTAATCCCCGCATTCCTTCCAACAATAACCTGACAGGTCCCACGCATCCCTGCCTGTGCCCAAGCCCGGTGACCCCGCTGGGGAACATTAAGGCGAAGCTTTGCGGTGCCGGTGTGTCCACAGCCCCTGCTAGGTCTCAACAGTGAAGGAGTGGAAAAATCGCCCACGGCCCTCCACTCAGCTCCACGCAGGGGCCGGCCGGGCTGGGCGGAGGCAGGGCAGGGCTAGGACACTCTGCCTCTCGAATTGGGCCAAATATGACCTTACTGCCTGGGGGAGGGTAAGATATTAAAGTGATACGGGTGATCAATCAACCGAGATGGGGCTCTCCCAGGATGCAGTCATCACCGGTCTCCGCGCGCGGCGGCCATGTGATATGCGCTCATATCACAGGTATGCCGGTGGTCAGAGATCGTCCACCAGCTGTGTTTATCTGGGCAAAGGCTCAAGAGCCATGGAGGTAAGGCCCAAATCTCAGAAGCGCTTTCTCCTCTCCATGCACTCCAAATATATATAAAATAATAATAATAATAATAATAATAATAAAAATCACCACCTTTGGCTGCCCTCAAAGCAACTTTTATCTGGGCCACTTCCCTTACCCCTTGGACAGGGAGCCACATCACAACCAAAGGACAACCTTGGCCTCAAAGCCAAAAACAGCTACTCGAGCTGGCATCCAGGGTTCAGCCTTACCCTGTCTTGATTCCAGAAGGGAAATATACTGTATAGAGGATCCCAAAAGTTCAAATCTGGGTCACATATATCCTTGGGAAAAGGGGAGGCAGGGGGGAGATCTTTGATTTATAGGAGCAGGAAAATGAGGTTTAAAAGAAGTGATCTTGAAAGGGTTACTAAAAACACAGCTGTTGGTATACTCCTAGCACAGAGGCGCTGTGCAGAGAAAGAAAGAACGAAAGAAGAAAGACGGGGAAAGCCTGTGTGACATCTATATTAACCTTTGGCTGCTTCCCAGTGTGGGCCGCGCTCAGCGCTGGAATGCGGAGCGGCCCCTTCCAAACTCTAACACAAGCCAGGTTAGGCGGCAGATGCCTGCAGTCAGGCTCCGGCCAGCACTCCCTGAAGGACATTTTTAAACTGTAACAGAATCCTTCTCTAATACGCCACAGTGGTAGGGCCTGTTCTGAAGGGGCAAGAGGAGAGATCTTAATGCCAAACACTTGTCAACAAAAAAAGGGGTAGCCAGATGGTATAATGTTAAATTAAAAGAAAAAAAAAATCTCTCCCACTCTCCGGGTGTGTTAACAAAAGCCACTTTTATATACGCTGCTTCCAAAATGATAGGTTTCCATCTCTCTCTCCCTCTCTCTCTCTCTCTCTAATTTCGTTTCAAAGATTAAACAAACTTCATCCCTTCATAACCTGACCCAGAGATAAACCCGAGTCGCATGTCTCCTGCCCAGCCGGCTGTGTTAGAAGATGCCGAAGAGAGCTGCCGGCTTCTCCCATCGGAAGAGGGATAGGGCTCATGGCTAGATTCGCTCTGTAGGAGCCCGTCGCCTGGGGACTATTCAAAAGTGGGTAGCCTGTTTTGAATTCCAAAATGAAGTCTACATGGAGGAGTCAGGGGCTTGTTAATCCAAACCAGTTTATAAATCTTGCCATTGAACTACAGGGGTCCTGGGTTGGGAGGAGGTGAGTCCCGGCCTTGTAGCTCCACTGGCCTTAAGGGAGGCTTTACAGTCCAGGCTGATCTCCGTCATAAGGGGCAGTGTGAAGTCCGCACGCCCCGCACCTGGTTTTGTCGTAAATTCCCCTCGAGTTTAGATCCTGCTCACCCTGGCAAAAAGCTCGAATTCCAAGGAGAAGGACTTATAGGAACAAAAAACCAGTTTGGCTGCAGACAGAAGGAAGAATAAAAGCACCAGGTCTGCAAAAGCCTTCAGAGTGAAGGCCGGGTCCCCACGCAGGCAGGCCTGCAGGACAGCGCGGGGACGCAGAGGGGGAGGGGCGGCCCAGGAAGGCAGCCTCCCGGGATCCTCCTCTGCAGGAGCAGTACCAAGGAATGGTTTGCCAGGAGCAAGTGGAGCTGTCTCACTCTTACACACAGTGCGAGAACCAACTTGGCTTTAGCACGCTTTGTATATTACAGGGTGACATGTTTGCAGATTAAGGGAAAACAGTGTGTTTTCTCAGCAAGCTCTGCCTCAGGACAAATCTCCCATCCCACCCCCTCCAACCCAAAGGCCACCCCTGAGGCCCTCAGAGCCGTTCATGGCAGAAGGGACAGGCAGTTAATTCCTGGACAGCTGCAGAGCAGAAATCAAAGGCCACCCTCAGAAGCACCTACAGAAAAGGAAGCCTCCTGCCAAGCTGAAGTCCAGGTTGGCCCCGAACTAATTACCTTGCGTTCAGGGACAGAAAGAGAAAGAAAACAAGGTCAGAGCACTCTGTCAAAAGCCACTCTGCCATCTAATGTGGAGCGATGGTCCAGAAAGCGAAACCCAAGAAAGTCAGGACGGTCCCAGAAAGCCCAAAGTCAGGCCGGCTGACTAAGCGGCTCAGACAAGCTGCTCTTTGTCCTTTCAAGATGAAAGAAACAGGGATGAAAGGTGTGTGCTCGGCCAGCGGACGAAAGCCGTCCAGTTGTGGCCTTCCCAAGCAAGCCCCGGCTCGCTCCCAAGGCCATGGGGGAGCAACCAGCCCTGCCCCAAGTTCCCAGCAGCACCCAGTCAGCCACCGGGTCCGGTCTGACCACGCCGCCAGTCTGGAAGCATCAGGGCCCTCCTTGCCCAGGGTCTGCAGAGCGCTCAGAAGCCAACTACCTCTTTAAGGACCCCAAATGCACCCGCTGGGACCCGCTGCATTCAGTAGGAGTCAAGGGAAGGGACAGAACTGGAGATGGCATAAATCCTGCACCGCAGGAAGGGCCCTGGCCAGCTCTCACCTCTGCAGGGCCACGGAGTTCAGTGCTCATTATTAAGGTACTGATAGGTATGCATTTCGAATTTTTCTTTAATTTTTGCTCTAGGTAATAAAAATGCTTAGAAATGTCATGGAGCAGAAAGGGCATGGTGGTACTTCCCAAATTCTGGGAGGCTGAGGCAAAAGGCTCACAGGTTCAAGCCCACCCTAAGCACTAAGCGAACTAAGGAGACCCTGTCTCAAAAGAAAAAAGAAAAAAGAAGCTGGGGGTGTAGCTCAGTGCGAAGGCTCTGGGTTCAACTCCCAGTGTGCAAGAAACAAAAATTAAATTAACAATTTACACAAATGATGAAAAATCAGACCCCAGCTCCCACTTCCACCACCTCCATCCCATAAACCCCCCCCCCCAGTGTCTTGTCCCAGTGGAACACAGCTGATGCCCAAACACGCGCGTCACCGTGTCTATCTGCACCTAGCTCCTTTCTCCGCCTCACCACGTCGGAAGATTGATCTAAACCAGGACACGGGGCAGAGCTGCTTGGTTCTTCAATGGGAGCTTAGTATACGTTAAATTTTAAGTGATCTGGGCATCTCCATCTCCCACCCCGCCAGACAATGGCCTCCCAGGAACTGCGGACCTTATCTGGAGCGGAAAGCATTAGGTCAGATCCCGGCCTCCGGGACTCCGTCCACGCCCCAGGTGACCAGCGCTGGACTCCGGCATCATTATTTCCAAGTTGACACAGAGCCCGTGGGCGTGTTTGCTGTTTCAACTTGGTTGGAGTTTTCGCAGCAAGTTACACAAGAAGAATGAAAGCGGCCCAGAAAACAGCGCTATCGGGGCGTGTTATCTCGAAAACCAAATATTTGATCCTGAGCCCTACCGCGCGCCGCCGGGGGTGAGTTTGAGCAAGTCTGGCGAATGTGCGCGCGAAGACGAAGGGGGAGCTACCGGGCCGGCCTGCCCGGGCTCCAGCCTCGCGTTCCCGGCTGGGGTCCGGGTGGCTCCCGTCGGAAACTGGGTCCCCTAACCGCCCCCGGCAGCGTCTGCTCCGAGGTCCCCGCACCACCCAATCGCAAAACGCCGCGGTTTGTGCGCCACACGTGATAAACGCTGAAAATGGATTCTGCCCGCCCGGGACCTATCATTAAATATTTAAAATAGAAAGTTTTCAATGGCAACGTTTCTTCCCCAGCTCCAACCCAGAGAGCCGAGAGGTGGGCGCGGGGTGGCCAGGGAAGGGGCCCCGGGGCGCTCCGGCCGCGCATCACGCCGAGGCGGGCGCACGGCGCAAGGACAGGTAGGGCTCGCCTGGGCGGGGAAGGGAGCGCGACGGCCGCGACTCCCTGGCCCGGCAGCGCCGAGAGCCACCAAGGAAAGGCGGGAAGGCGGCTTCGCCAGGAAGGGCCCTTTAAATCCAGGTATCGCGGGCCGCGCCGGCCGGGGACAGCTCACATGACCCAGTCCGGCGCTTTGAACTGCGCCGCGGCCAGGCCGGCGCCTCCCGCCCCAGAGATGCGGCCGGCGGCGAACCTCTGAGGAGACCTCGGACGGTCCCCCCACCTAGTGTCCCCATCGGCCGGATGCGCCCCGCCCCGCCCCCACCCCCACTACCTGGGGCGCGCGCTACTTGGAGTTCCCGGGGGTGGGGGGAACGGGGCGGGAGACCCTCGGGCTGGCGTTGGGGTTTTGCAAAGGGCCAGGAATAGAAAGATGGGCGGGCTGGAGGTAAGAAGGGCCCCCCGACAGAGATGCGCGGCCCCTCCCGCCCCCCAGCCCCCGCCCGCGCTCACCGAGGTTGACGAAGCTCATGACCATGTCAGCGTCGGTGAGGAAGTGGCTGTCTTGCAGGCTGGCCAGTGGGGGGCCCTGGGTGCTGAAGACGGCCTTGTACGGGTAGGAGAAGCCCTGGCCGTCGGTCCCGCCGGCCTCCTCCACCGCCATGGCATTGTACAGGTCCAGCATGAACATGGGCGCGGAGTTGTGCTTGCCCTGGAGGTGGGGCCGCGGGCGGTGCGGCAAGCCCAAGATGGAGAGAATCTCACGCTGCATCTCCCGCCGCTCCTGGCTGCGGAGGCGCCGGTGGATGAAACTCGAGTGCACCTCGTTGTCCAGGCTGAAGTCGCCTAGGGCGGAGCGCAGCAGGAGCAGGGGCGCCCAGAGCGCTACGAAGCTGCGCGGCGCCGCGGCGCGCAGCGAGCGCACGTGCATCGCGCCGGCTCTATGCGCGAGCGGGGCTCCGGGCTCTGGGCACCCGGGCCCGCGCCGCCCCAGGTGGCAGGGGGGGCAGGCAGTGGTCCCCGCCGCTCGGTCACTTGCTGCACACTGGCCCCGCTGCGCCCGCGCCAGACATGGCCACTCCCCGGCCGGCTGCGCTCTGCCCGGACCCCCGCCTTCTGCTCGGCGCTGGCCCGGGGCCCCTCGCCCCGCACTCGCCGGGACGCACCGCAAGACTTGGAAACCAGCTCCCGAAAGCGAGCGAGCGAGGAGGCGGGCGCGGGTGGGAGGAGCAGCCAGCAAACCTAGGAGTCCGGAGAGCGAGTGCCGAGGAGGCAGCGAGGCGGCGGGCGAGCGAGCGCGCCTTCCTCCCGCTCCTCTCGCGCCCTCGCCGCGGGCGCCTGCGACCCACGCTCCTCCAACCTCCGGCACGGAGAGCCGCGGCCCGAGACTGTTCCTCAGCCCCGCTCGCACTCGATCGCACGAGAGGCCGCCTCGGGAGCCCCGGAGTGGTACGGCGCGCTGGAGCCGGGGAGGAGGAGAGGCAGGAGGACGGGCTTCCAGGGCCCCTCCCGCGCCGGCGGCCTCCCACCTGCCTTCGGCCCCGCCCTTCCCCGCAGCCGTGCCCAATGGGTTCATTCATTCCTTCCCTGGCGCTCTACAAATATTTACCGAGTGCCCACCGGGTGCCGGGTGCCGGGACTGACCCCTGGGGATGCGGAGGCAGCAATCCGAGTCGGCCCTGCCCTCCTGGGACCCGCAGTTGGGTCAAGGAAGGAGGCCTAAGCAACCTGGGACTGTGACCGCGGAGGGAACGCTGGTGGCGCGTGGAGCAAGCGCGGGACCAGGGCAAGGCTTCCGGGGGCGGTGATCCTTGAATCTACCTCGGTCCTCTGTGTCCCCCCCAACCCCATGCCATTTACTGCAGCCACGCTGACCCCTCCGCTCCCCAGCCTGCCCCAGTTCATGCCCAGACACCTCTGCCTGCAGTGCCCCCATCCCACCGCCTCTGGGGTGCCGCTTTCTCCCCCACACACCTTTTCAGACCAGCAGAGCTGAGGGCGCTTCCGGCCTGACCCGCCCCACGCACACTTGTTGTATCCCCTGTAATTCCCCTCACTGTGTGGCATTGCCTGGTCCTTATTGTCCTGCCGCCCCCACCAGAGACCCAGCGCCCTGGAGGCCCAGAGCCCCTACCATGGCCAGGCCTCTTGCGGCCAGAGTGCCTTGAACCCAGGGCCTGGGGCCACCAGAGCTGAGCAGTCAGGATTTGATGATCACATCAATGAAATCTGTGTGAGCTGGGGGTGCTTCCCCGCCTTCTGGGGTTGCTTGGGGGCCTTGTGTTTGTCCCGATCCCTCAGCCTGGGACAGGTGCCCAAGTCCGCCACTCTCTGCTCTTCCCCCAGACCCAGCTGTGCCTGGGCAGTGGGCAGCGGGTCCTCACGTCCAGTTCAAGGCCCGGGTCTGCGGCTGAGCCCTTGCCCACCCCTCCCTTTCAGCCTCTCCCCGTCTGTTCGTGGGGGAGGGCTGCGCAGGCACCGACAACTCACAGGCCTCCTCTCCCCAGTGGCGCGGGACTCTAAATGAACCACTGTTCTGGGAGCCTCAGTTTCCTCATCTGTAAAACACGGAGTAAAATGGGCCTCACCCAGAGTCTCACGGATGGCTGTGGAGCTGTGCTGCTGCCCTTGCCCTGCTGTCCTGGGGCTGGGCTGACGCAAAGGAGGGAGTTTGGGGTGCACCGTGAGGGCTGAGTTTGGGAAAGGTGCTTTTGGAGGACCCCCTGGCGATGCCTCACTTGGGGGCTGACCAGTCACCCTGCGTGGTATAATGTGCAGGAGGCTGTGGGGTCTCCCTCTGGGGCCACACGATGGAGAAGGGAGTGGCCCAAGACCAGGGCGGGAGCAGTAGCCAGGGGTGTGCGGGGCCACAAGCCGCAGCATAGCCTCAGTCCCCTGCTGGGCAAGGTCCTCCAAAAGCCCCTGCAGCTGGCCTGCACCCATCCACTCCTCCATTGTGCATGCATGTTGGGGGTCAGGAGGTGGCCACATGGGCCTGCACCCTAGACGGCACCACAGTGCAATTCCTCGTGACACATCCTCCCACCCCGTTTTCATTTTGCACCCACACAGCCAGTCCCGGTGCCAAGCACATGCTGAGCAGGAGGGCACAGCAGCGAAAGACCCTGCGTGGTGGCCTCCAGGGAGGAGACACGGGACAGGAAACGTCAGCGCAGTTTGGGGACAGGAGGGATGACAGTTCCCGCCCTTTACTTCTCCCCTGAAAGGATGCACTGGGGGTGCCCACGAGGGTGGAAAAGGGCATGGGAGTGCGTGTGCAGTGAGATGCAACCCAGGGACTCATGGGGAGGTGGCAGCGGCGCCACTGGCTTCCGGTGTCTGTGGTCACTCCAGCCTGTGCTAAGTGACAATAAGGTGGCGGGGAGGCAGGGAGAAGCGCTGGGGACTTCTGGGAGCTGCACTGACCCTGCCCAGGAAGTGCACCGTGCTTGCCCTGTCCCTGCCCCAGGGCTGAGTTGCCAGGGCAAAGCTCTGCCACCTCCAACGCCAGCTGAGATGAAGGAGGCCGCCTCCTTCCCAGTCTAGGATGAAAATGCGCTGGGGTGGCTCTGCCCCGGCAGGCTGCCAGTGTCAAGGGGCCCCCCGCCTTCTGGGGCTCTGCTAGCCAGAGCAGTGACCCTGGCAAGGAGGTCCTGGGGGCGGGACTCTGGAGTCCCCTGTGCGTCTTACCTGAGCCACCTGGGCCTGGTACACAGCATGTGCTCCATAAATGCCTGTTGAGTGACCCTAAGGGGGTGACTGGGCCACTGCCTGGGCAGGCACTCAAGGAGCCTCCTGGGCCCCCTCAACCAGGGCCCCTCAGAGAAGCCATCTTTGCTCCTGGGGGCTGAAGTGACAGCAGCTCCTCACATCCAAGACCTGGAGAGATAAGGTTCCCTCTGAGTTCTCCTGCCCCCTAGTTAGCCTTATCTCTGGGATCGTGCTGGGGGAGGGGTGGCTTCTTTCTTTCCCCTGTTAGCTCCCCCGGAAGAGTCCCCAAGTCTGCAGCAGGCCCTCGGCAGAAGCAGACCCCCTCCAGCGAAGGCTTTGCGGTGGGCTGGCCAAGGCCTTGGTGGCAGGTGGCAGCCTGCGTGCTGGGAGCCTGCCCACCCCTAGTCGCCCTCGGCTCTGCCACTTCCGGCTCTGCAGCATGGACCAGGAATTTAACCCCGCCGCTGTCTCAGTTCCCTCATCTGTGTGTAAAATGGTGGGGGTGGACCTCAGAGCACCTCACCTCTAAGGTGGTTATGAGGATTCAGAAGTTAATTCAACTCCTATAAAAGGCTTTGCTTGCAGCCTGGGGCACAGCTACCATCTGGGCAAGAAGGAAATACATTAATGGGAAGGCCTCCCGAGTTTAAAGATACCAACAAGACATTTTCAGGATGGTCTGCTTTGGAGAAAAGCAGTGCTACAGAGAGAGAAAGCGCACCCGGCCCAGTGAGGTGACATTAGAGATGAAAGAGTAACTCTGCATTCCAATCCTCTATTGTCCCCCAGCCCCCACACCAGGCCAGCCGGGCCCAGGAACTCCCCCGGGGGCCTCTCCTTTCCCCAGCAGCCAGCCCCCCACCCACACACCCCCAGAGCTGGTCCCCAAGCCAGGGCACCCGGCACGCAGTCCCAGGGCCGTAATCGGATCTGGCCCAGTCTGCTGCACACCTGGGCCCCCTTGCCTGGAGGAAAGAGGCCCAGCATGGTGAGGGGCGTTATTGTGCAGGTCGGGGGGGCAGGGCCACACCCCTCATTCACTGTGCTGGTCAAGGAGTTTCCAGTGCACACAACACCGGTCACATCTTGCAGGAATGATTTTGGCCAAGTCAGCATGTGTCTCCAAGGCGATGAAGAGAAGAATTCTGCTGACGCACACATTGCTCGGTGAGGTGGGGAACCTCACTTTTGTCCCCAGAACTCTCACTTCATTTGCCCAAGGGGAAGCTCAGTTTGCCCGAGGGGCTTGCTGTGGACTGCCTGGCTCAGCCAGGGAAGGTAGGAGACTCCCTATGTGCACCCCACCGGGCCAAGGCCACACAATCTGGTGTTCGGGCCCCAGCAGGGAATACAGGGCCAAGGAACTGCTCACACAGGCGCTAGAAACTCCCGTGGAGGACATTATTCCAATACACCTGTAAAGAAATTCTCCCGCTTCACCACACTGCAGCTCTGGGGTCCTTGTACTGGCTTCTCCTCTGTGCACCTTTTTAAGCAGTGGTGTAGGAGACTTAACATCCTCTATTGGTCTGAAGCATGTGTAGTCATAGCCACAGCTCCAAATGGAAAACACAGAGAGGCAGACACGTGCACACGGTCCAGAGAAAGCTGACATCACAGCGGAATTCCAGACCCTTGCAAACAGTTAGCGGAAGCTGCGGTTTTGTTTATTCCATCATGGCTGTTGTTGCTTCTTTCAGGAAAAGCCTGCTTTGGTTTCCAGCATTCACTGTCCTTGGTTCAACTTCAGGGGGAGCTCTTTCCACTCCTCCTTCCTGGAGCTGACACAGGAAGGCAGCTTTTGCTCCAGCCTGTGGCACCTACTGGGCTACGCTGCCTGCTATGTGTCCCCGCCCACGGAGCAGGCTCTTCTGCTCCTCCCCTCTCTGAGAAGACCAAGATTCACTTGCTCAGAGACGCCCAGATAATCCATGACAAAGCCAGGATCCAAAGCCACATTGGTCTACACAGCCTAGGGCCTCAGCTAGAAGCAACCCTTTCGCCCTTGCTTCTCCACCTAGCTGGATGAACCCCAGGATCTGTTAAAATGCAGGAAACCCGAGCCTGCACGCTTGGAACCTGTTCCCAGAGGCTGCTGCTGCAGCTGCCTTTAATACCTGTCAAGGAGCAGAGCTCTAAATTCCTGAGGTCACAGTTAATGAATTATTGGAGACTTCACGTTGAAAATTTAATAATCTGCTAGCTACAATTCTAAGTGTTTTAAATTAACCGAACCATCCCAGCACTTGGGAGGCTGAGGTAGGAGGAGTGTTGTGAGTTCGAGGCCGGCTTGGGCTACAACGCGAGCGCAAGGCCGGCTTGGGCTACAACGCGAGCACAAGGCCAGCCTGAGCTACACAGTGCGACCCTGCCTCAAAAAAACCAGGGCCGGGAGTTTGGCTCAGTGGTTTAAGCGCCTGTCTGACAGGCGCAAGGTTGTGAGTCCAATCCCCGGTGCCGAAAAAAAAAGTAAATAAATAAATAAACCGAACCCCTCCCAATTATGTTGCAAGTTATTCATTGCTATTCTCTCCATTTTTCAGATGAGAAAATTGGGACTCAGATAATGGAGGGAACCTGCCCAAAGCTGCACAGATGGTGAAAGATGAGTAAAATTGCAATCCCAGTGCAGGTTTTCTGGTTCCAGGACCTGAGTCCTTCAAGCTAGAGCTCGCCCAGACAGAGGACTTGTGTATCTCCCAGTGCCAGGGGGACTTGGACATAGCAGATGCCCCATCAGCATTCAGGAAGTGTGCAGAACACCTCCGCACCCCTCTTCCATGCTTCCTCTATGGCAGAAGTCACACACTGCAGTGCTTAAGGCAGCAGCCCGGTAACCAACGCAGCAATGCAGGACCTGCTGTCGGAAGCCCAGGGAATATCTACCTTCCTCCCAATCCCACCGATCAGTGGAAGCCATGAGCCCAGACATAATGACAAGTGGCAAGGGACACTGGCCTAGATTCAAGAGGAGTGGGGACCAGAGTTAACAGGAGACCTCACTCCCACGGGGCAATCATCCAAGAATTTGATTCCAGATAGTTCTGAGTTTCATGAGAAGCTTTAAACCTAGGTATGCAAGAGACAACACAGCTACCAGTCTCATTCTGCAAACCCAGTTTGCCCCGGCCTTTCAAAGGGTGCTTGGGGGGCTGAGGATTCAGTTCAGTGGCTTAAAGCACTTGCCTGGTAAGCGCGAGGCTGTGAGTTCGATCCCCAGTAAAAAAAAAAAAATGGTGCTTGGGGTCTGAAGAAGGAACAGCACCCATGGAGCCAAAGGGATCCCCTCCCCCCAAGCCAAGGGACCTGGTCAAGCTGCTCCGTGCAGTTCGCTCCTCAAGGGCTGCAGCGTGCGTGCCTGAAAAGGATGAAACTGCCCACGGGCCCTGCTGACTAATCTGATAAACTCTTCTCCCTGCAGAAGCATCAAAAAGCAGAAATCTTTTTTTGAAGAGCAAGAATGTTCATTGCTCCAGCTTATCAGCATTTCCCTCCTCCCAGTGACATTCGAGTCTCTTCTTATGCTCGGGGACTCCCCATCTTTAAAGCAACGTCTGCCCCGAGAGACAGGAACTGAACAGGTGGGAAATGTACTGTCCCAGCCTGCTTTGCGGCCGGGGCTCTGACACGTGACCAAATCCTGGCCAATCAGAGGCATCCGCTGTGAGGGTGCGCGGGACCCTTCTGCAGCGTGACTGGGGCAGCGTTCCTAACGGAAGAGCCGGAGCCCGGTGCTCTGCCCTTCCTGGGGCTCCCGGAAGCCCCCCAGTGTCGTTTGATGAACTTGTTTTCTGCCTGTCAGCTCCGGATGGTTTCTGCTGCCTTCGGCCAGGAGCCCCGCAGTCTACGGCGTTGGGGGGCTGGGAAAAGCTGTGGACATCGCGGCACTCAACAGTTTACTGCCCTTCGCGGGGCGGGGGGTGCACGCTGGTCACCCCTGCACTCAGTGAGATCCTAACTCGAAAAATTTTTTTTTAATTTTTAAAGGAAGTGGGGGCAGGTTGTAGCGCACTGCAACGACTCTGGTTCAATTCCCAGTATCTTTAAAACAAACAAATGAAAAGCCAAACTTTTTTCAAACTTTTCGCCAAAAGTTTTTCACAGGGGCCCAACCCAGAAAACAAACTGCCCTCTCTGGTGAAGCAGAGCAGAGCGCGGCTGGAGTCCCCGCAGTTAGCAAACGCCAAGGCGAGGTGGGGGTGCAGTCTGGTTCTTGCGAGTTTCAGCCACAGAAGCGATGAGGTTTTAGTGCCGCGTGTGTCGTTTGGGACACGCGACCACTACAAATTCATTCGCTGTTCATCCGACACACAAACTGCGCCTGATGCCCCGCGGGGCTCCAGATCCCCCAAACGTAGCCTCCTTGCACCCCTCTCTCTTTGCTCTTGGGGGTCTAAGGAAGTCACCCTGGGAGCTGTCCCCCTGCCTTTCCTCCTGCTTCTTCTGCTCAGTGGCGCTCTGTTGGTCTTAGCGGAGGCCCCTGTGCACTCCCTGGCTGGACTCGCCCGCCTGGCCCCATACCACAGCACCGGAGCCCGGGAGCCCGCACCGCCTGACACCAGCCCCACCCCGGGCTTCGCCATTGGAGCCAACCTGCGCTGAGCTTTGGGCCGGGCGCGATAGAAGATCTACAGTGAGGTGGTTCGATGCCTTCATCTTACAGACAGAGAAATCGAGAGCCGGGGAAGAGCCGTCAGGCCCGTCTTCGAGCGACTCAGGCGGAGCCGGGATTCAGCGAGAGCTCCGGCTCCCGGGTTTCCACCCTACGCAGCTCGTCTCTTATCTCTGTTTTCTTCCCTCGCCTACCTCGCTGTGTTTCTGCTCGGTTTTTAAAAAAAATCATCCTTTCTTTGACCTCAGGTTTTATCTTTATTGCCTCCCTCTTGGTGAAATGTCTTTTTAAGCAGGACAGCCCTGACTTGTGCGAAAAAGATAATTTCAGGAGGTCAGCAGATGTGGGCAAAGCTTGCTCCTGATGTGAAGATTGACGGGTTGGTGCCAGTGACGCGGCAGCTGGGCAGCAGGGCTCTGCGGTTTCTCCCCTTTGTCTGTCTGTCTCTCTGTCTCTCTCTGTCTCTGTCTCTCTCTGTCTCTGTCTCTCTGCCTCTCTCTCTCTCTCTCTCTCTCTCTCTCTCTCTCTTTCTCTCTCTCTCTCTCCTCCAAATGTTTTTATTTTTGAGACCAGGTCTCTCCATGATACCCAGGCTACACCTCAAACTCATGACCTTCCTGTCTCAGCCTCCCAAGTAGCCGGAATTACAAGCACATGCTCATCTCTGATATTCCAGTTGCCCCGAGATCAACGCTGCGTCTCCCATGTTCAGGTGAGCTACGAAGGCTCACGACAGAGGGCTTGGCCAAGGCTCATGGCCATGACGGCAAAACCCAGGCCCCCCTGGTTCTGACCCGCTGTGTCTTCCGGCCTGTTCCCCTTAGAGAGGCACCCAAGATGCTTATTCCCATCATTTGCTTCTCATGGTGACCGACCGCCGGATAGGCTCACCAGATACAGCAAGTAAAAACGCACGATGGTTAGATTTGAATTTCAGATAAACAATGAATGATTTTTTGGTATAAGTATGCCCCAGATTGTATGGGACAGCCTTCTATTAGATTGGGCCTTGTTTAACTGCAATTCCAAGGTAACCAGGCACCCGACCCCTAATGGGTGTTATGCGTTTCATTTTTTATTGTCTCCCGTCACCCATGAAGACGTAGGCACAGATGTTCTGGTTTGTTCACGACAGTGAAAAATTCCAAAACACGGGTGCATGTGTGGTGAACACATGAACAAACTTCCCGGGAGCACGCGGGGCTCATAAGGGGCAACGTCTGACTCAAAATCGGGGCTGGGTTTGTCCCCACTCCTCGGGTGGGGCTCATCTCAGAACCCCATGGCACAGGACAGTGAGATGGCCACAGGGCCTTGGCAGCTGGCTGCCGATTTCCGGGGCATTTTCTTGGGACACAAGACATGGCTGCTCCTCTCCACTCCCGCCTGAGAGCTGGGCCCCTGGGACACGAGCCAGGACGCCGCCGTCTCCACTTCACCTGGGGTTCAAGGCCTGCACCAGGCATGCGGTGCTTCCAAACCGGAGGCGAGGAGGGTGTGCTTGTGCACGTGGCTGCCGCCTCTGTCACCTTACTTCATCCGCACGGCTCTCTGGAAAGAGCTATTGCTGCCATGCTCACTGTACAGACGAGGAAACTGAGCCTCAGTGAGATCAGACCGTCTGCCTAGGGTTCCGGGGTCGGAGAGCAAGTCACAGTCAGACTCAGCCACTCTGAGTTCCTCACCTGTGAGATGGGCGGAATCATGGTACCACCTTCTTGGGGAGTTATGGGGTGAGATAAGAGTGCTCATGCAGGGTCTGCAGGGGCCCAGGAAGGCTGCAGACAGGCAGCCATTGCAGGGGCCCAGGAAGGCCAGGTCAGACATCGCAAGGGGGCTTCGATCGCAAGCCACCAGAACCTCCAGGGACTCTGCTCAAAGCAAGATGACTGCCAGATTTGTCAGATTCACTCTGGAGCATCTGAAGTAACAAACCCAGTGAAAATTCAAGGGAGGCTGAGTCAGGAAATAGAAAGTGGAGCGGGCACAGCCATGCTGGGCCATGAGCAAGCTAGGGTCACACAGGAGCCCGGGAGCGCTGTATGCTGCGATGTCAGTCATGCTCTGTGGCCTGCTCTTGCACTGCCCTTCAGAATGGTGATCTGCAGGGTTGTGCAGTGCACACCCTGAGCAACTGTACCCAGCAGCCCCAGGTTATTGTCCATTCACTGACTGATTCATGTGTAGTTACTTCCACTGTGTGACGGCTTCTTTTCAGGCCCCGGGGTGGCCGCGGTGGAGTTGCATTCACGATCCCTTGTATTTTAGTTGGAGAAAACAGACAAGAAACAAAAATGAGTGACAAGAGCAACAGGAGAAAATAAAGCAAGAGGCTGAGAGGCCGGGGAGGCATTTATCCCAGGAAAAGCGGGCAGTGGCAGATGCAAAGGCCCTGAGCAGAACCCCAAGGGCAATGGGCCCCTTCATCCAGAATGACCATCTAACCTTGGCTTGTCCTTGACCCTGACTGCTCCCTAGCCGACCCCCAATGCCAACAGATATCTGTATGACACCACCACGTTCCTTGGGGTGGCTTGGCTTGGGGCTCAGTTCTTACACCCTAAGTCCCAGCCAGAGCCCTCCCCCAACAACAGAGTCCGGACTGGGTGCTGTCAGCCCTTCCCCCGCATCTCCTGGCTGGAAGCACCGTCCTCACGTGCCCAGCCGCTTCCATAGCCCGACCCCCGAGCACGCTGCCCAGGAGCCATCGGTAGCCACCAAGCTGGCCATCCAGGGGCTGGCTGGAGCAGCCCAGGCCTTTTCCTGCAGCCACTCTTTAGACACTGCGTCTCCGGCTTTTCCATCGGGGCTCCCAGGGAGAGAAGCTACCAACGTCTCACATGGCCACTCCTTGCCTTGCTAGCCAGGCCCGGTGGATCTCCATCTCCCTCTGTCTCTGGCCCTGTGGCCCTGATTTTGTTTTTATGGGGTAAAAATTCTTTGATTCCCAGATGCCATGTGGGAATTGGCTGGCGGTGGGGTAGGAGCCAGAGAAACAAAAGGATGATTTACAGGGGGTTCAAAAGCCTCATTATAACCAGAAAATTTAATTTGTAGACATTTGGTTCTTTCATTTCCATTTGTGAAGGGGAAGGAAAGAAATCAATTGAGTGTGGCCATCCTGGGTCCCCCGCCTTGGAGGTTAGCGTCAGGATCTGGGACTTCAGAGAGGCTTGTTGGCATTAAGCAATAGACAGGCTGAGCAGATAAAACCATCCCGTGTTTAAAAAGCAGGCCTGAGGCAGAATTTTTACAGATAAAACAACTGAATGTAACTCAGAAAAGTCGTGCTGTAAAATAACACGGCCCCATAAAAGCACCGGACGCCTCCTGGGAGCTAAGCGGATCGAAGCCCAGGTAGGATCTGGGCCTGGATGGCTCTTGGTATCTTCCAGACCCGCCAGGGAGCCCCATTTTCCCATGGGTCTCACAGTGCAAACATTACCTGCACCGGTCCACTCACTGCCAGGTCTCCGTCATCTAAAGGTTTGCACACGGAGTGGGGAGGACTTGCTGCGTAGAACGTGACACACTCCGTGCCGGGGGTATAGCTGAGCAGCACGCATGCCTGCCTGGCAAGTGCAAGGTCCTGAGTTCGATTCCTGGTACCAAAAAACCCCAAAAAAAACCCAGAAAAGAAAATGATGTGCTCTGGAAAGATAAACCAGAATCACCTGATGTCTTTAATTAGCAGGGAGCAGACAGTGAAGTGTTTTGTTTGTTTTTGTTTCCGGTGCTGGGGATCGAGGCCAGGACACTGACATACACTCCTCCATCGAACTGCACCCTGACTCCCGCACTATTTTATTGGGTCAGGTTCTGGGGCATGAACCTCAAGTCCCAGACATACATCTCAGGGGAAATGACTTCATCCCTAAGCCAGAGTGGCGGCCCTCACAGGGACACCATTTGGGCGGGCCAGGGCCCCTCGGCTGGCAGCTCTGCTGCTGTCTGTCTGTCCGGCTCCGTCTTTCTGTCTGACACTTGTCTGAATGCTCTCTGCAGAGTGCCCCAGCACGGACGCGTCACTGCGGGACGGATCCTGCAGGTGGAGTTCAGGCTCTTGTGTGCCCAAGCGAAGAATTGCAAGCGCACAGTCAAACGGCAATTGAAAAGCAGCTACATTGATTGAAAACGTTCTCAGGGCAAGTCCTCGCCAAAAACCACAGCACGAACAGAGAAGTGATGCTGGAACAACGGGAAAATGAAAAGCACTGCCCTGAACTCAAAAAATCGGGCTTTTGGAACTTAAGGATCTGCACCCCGGCCTGAGTGTCTCTTTCCAGGTCGAGAATGATTGACAGGGTCCTGAATCCTCTCAGGGGCTTTCAACACACAGGCCTGTCCCAGAATTCACTCTGATCTTAATTACATGTATGAGATGTGGTGCATAATTTATGAACCCTTAATGAGGGTTCAGTAGGGTAAAGGCAACTGAAGACGAGGCCAGGATATCCATGTGCATTGCTGGTCTCGAACTTCAAAGATGTCCTGGGGTTTTGTGATACTATTTTCTGTGGCACAGTGCCTGCCTGGCAAGCACAAGGTTGTGAGTTCGATTCCTGGTACCAAAAAAAAAATATATATATATATATATATATTTAATTTACATATATATACATATATATACATATTTTTTTTCCTCTTTGGTAACACAGAAAAAAAATTAAAACTCATTTTAAAAATGTGAGTAACGTCTCTCAGGCCATCCATTCCAAAGACCAGGTAACTGCGACCTCAGTGGCGACACACAGGAGCTCCGTGCAGGAGTGACTGCCTCGTGTGTGGAAGGTTCTGGAAGTGTCCACAAATGCTCCTGCCTGCTCGGCGCGCACCCAGGCGGTCACCTTGAGCACACACGGGGAGAAGAGACCTCTGGCCTCCAGGGGCTTCCGAAGGCTCTTAATAGAAAACATTTGCACCAAATCAAAAGGCCTCTCCCTGCGTTTGGATTTAGCTGGAGGATCCGTCCAGACCTCTCCTCGGAGGCCGGGAACTCCGAGGCCTGCTTGGATCCAGATTTGCTGCGCGGTCCAGATAGATTTTCAGCTGCTGCAACCAGACTGCAGGCAGGGGGACAATAAGAACAGAACTGCTTTTGTTCTGACTAAACTGTTTTTAATGGTCCCTCCCAGGCCAGGCCTCGGTGGAGGCCTCAACAAGGCAGCTCATTGAGTCGCCCTGAGCGAGCCAAGTGGGGCAGAGCCAGGGAGCCCTCCGGAGGGGCCGCGGCCCTTTGTCAGCTTTGGTGGTCCCGCCGCAAAGAAGAACGGGGCTCTTTCATTTGTTGTCTGGGACGGAAAGAGGGAGGTGCATCCGTGAGCCAGGGACAGTCCCACACATTTCCATAATTAGTGCCTGTGAAGTGTGAGGGACTCTCGAGCACGTGCGCACACACACACACACACACACACACACAAGGTACTGTGACATCCAGTGTTATCCTGGAGGCTCGGGGCCCCCAGAAACTGATGGAACAAACCCACCTAATTTTACACCCTGGGGCACCCTGGCCTGAGCACCCTGATTTTTCACTTTCACCTGGAGACCTTGGGGCTGATTGATTCGCACAGGACCCAGAAGGAGAGGAGACGGTCCGGGCTGCACGGACCACTCTCAGGCGTCAGCCTGCTGGGCGCGGTCAGCCCCCCGATGGTCTCCAGGTCGTACCTGAAGGCTGCTGTCCCTGTGAACAAAAGCAACAAGCAAAAAAAAAAAAAGCTCTGACCTGTGTTTTGGAGGAAGTTCCTTCCCAGTTTTAACAGCACCAGTGAGATTTCACCCATCAAAATGCCCTGGTCCCCGACCTGGTGAAGTCCAGATCAATGGTTCTCAGCAGTGGGCACCTATGTCCCACCCAAAGAGTCTAGGCCAACATCTGGGGGACATTTCTGAGTGTCAGAACTGGGAGAGGTGCTCGTGACATCTCGCAGGAAGGACACTGGCCGACACCCCACGATGCCCAGGGCAGACCCCAACATTGAGGGGTCTGCTCGGACGCACATAGTGCTGAAGCTGACGTACAGGCCCATCGGAGCCCCACCCCTCCTCCCCAGAGATCAGAAGAACCCGGGTCCTCACTTACTTGGGGGTCAGGGAAGGTCAAGTTGCGGTCTGCCCCGCAGGAGTGCGGGGTCTCCCTCCTAAATGCCAGGACAACCAGGGAGCCTGCGGCTCTTTGAAGAAAAGGCTTCGGGGTTCGTTTTTATTTGGCACTAAATCATCTTAAATTGCATGGGGAAACAGAATACAATTCAAGTTACATTACTAATCAATCTTCGAGAGGAATAAATCAGGGGGGGTATTCTATTAAATCTGGAAGTAATTACGGGCCAGGAGGACCTCATGGACTTCCCTCGAGGCTGGCTGGAGCCCCGCCCACCCCAGCACACCTGTGTCCGTCCCCAGGGACCGTCTGGAACTAGCACGTGCTTATTTTTCGACAGGTTGATTTATTAGTCATGTCTCTTTTTCTCCAAGAAGTAATAGGAAGGGTGAAATCAAAGAGCTTTGAACGAGGGTGGGGGGCGAAACTTAGGATCGAAGACCCCAGGTTTGAGTCTCGGCTCTGGCAGTGGGACTAGGGCGACCTGCTGTGTCTCTCTGTCCCCCGGGAGCAGAACTTCTTTGTCACCGTGTTCTGAATGCCTGCAACGGGGCCTGCTCCACCAGAAAACAAACCAGCGAACAAAAGAACTCCATCCCCGGTTCTGGAGCGAGTGGAGGTCTTGGGCCGGGGTGTGGGTCGCTCAGCAGAGAGCTTCCTAGCAGGCATGAGGCGCTAGGTTCGGTCTCCAGCAAAGAAAAAAAAAAAAGAATTTTGATTTAATAAATCAATGATCAATAAATTCATAGTCAAGGACCAGGCTCTGAAGCCAAATGCCCAGGCAGAACCCTGGCTGTCCACCTCCTAGCCTATATCACAGGACTCATGACTTGGGCCACCAACGCCACAACTTCTTCATCCACAAAACAGGGGAGCACCCATGTGAGCCCTTGCGGGGCCCAGGGGTGAAGCAGTCTCCTAGCCCTGTGCTGGCATCTCAGGGACCACTCCATCGCTTGCACATTTCTGGGGGGCCCTCCCACACTCTCCTATTAACCAACAGGTGGAACCTGGCAGAACTGCCCCATGCGGCGGCTACTTCAAACCTACCGAAGTGGCCGCTCTGTAGGGTTCTGTCTAAACAGTAGGCGCGACAAGTGTGCTTGTCTCGTAGACAGTAACATCACAGTCAGACACACGGGACGCATCCCAGGCCACACCGAGGGCAAGGCCGGTGCACGCCCGCCCCTGCCAGCCCCGGCCCTTCGAGCTCGTGAAACTTGGCGAGTGACTCCAGGAGAGCTTAAGACACTGTGTTCTCCTCTGGGGGCAGGGTGGAGGTGACAGCAAAACCAGTGCCAGCCAAGGACAGCAATGGGGCTGGGGACAGAGGCCAGCCACTTTTCAGAGGCCCAGAGCAGGAGACGGACTTGTTCTGTGGCAAGAGGAGATGTTCCCACCCAGACTCCAGGTGCCTGCCCCGTGCACATCCCCCGGGTTCCCTCCTTCCTGCCTGCCTTCCCTTGTTTCTTCCTTTCTCTTCCTTCTCTCTCTTTTGCCTTCCTTCTTTACATGAAGCGGGTGATGGGAGATTCCTTTCTAGTGGTTTCACAGGGGGTGAAATCACTTAGCAACCTGAATTATTTTCAATTCAATAACTTCCCCCTGGGCCGGGAGGCCGAGGCCGGGCCGAGCCGTGGGGGCAGCGCGCTGGGTAAGCCGCTCAGAGCAGGCTGAGAGCAAATGCTTCTCATATTTTCCCTCTCCCTGGTAAGGCCTTTTGTTTGGAGTCCGCCCTCTTTCTCCCCTGATAAACATGAGTGACAACAGTTAGAGGTTGTATTTTCAGCTGGCTGTAGCTTCAAAGGGTTGAGAAGTTTGAATTCCAGGCCCTAAGTTACTTTTCTTCTGTTTTAATTTTCCTCTCAGACACACCTATGTCAGAGAGTAAAAATATGAATTTCCTCTCCAAAGCAGGGAGTTGTGTGCCCAGAGTCGTTATCTGTGGGGTCAGAGCGTCGTGGGCAGTTTCTCGGACCAGACACCGCCGGGCTCCTGGCGACCCACCGAGCAGTGCCAAGGAGGCCACCTGCTGCCACCCAGCAATGCCAGCACACAGGACCCAGCCCTGACCATGGGCCCTTCCCAAAAAGACATGTCCCCAGAGCTTCAGGTCACCCTAGAAGGTGGCTGCCGATGGGAAGGCCAAGACCCAGAGACGTTAAGTGGCTTCCCCCAGGTCACACAGCGCCAAGCACAGTTTCCCTCCAAAAGCCGCCCGCCTCCCCCAAGTCCACCCCTGCCCCGAACGACTAACAGGCAATGAGCAGGCAGCGATAAATCAAGACGAATAAAATATCTGCTTTGAAGCGCTGCCGTGGTGATCCAGGGAGATAAAGGGCATGAGAGATTGGGTTCGTGATTCCGCAAGAAGGGTTTGCCCGTTTCCTGCCTCTCCCAGCTGGCAAATACTGAAGGCAAAGATTCAGACAGATTAGGGTTCAGCTCGGACGCACACCACTGGCTGTGTGACCTTGGGTGAGTCACTTGACCCTTCCTGAGCACTGATTTTCCTTGTCTGGGAAACGAGGTTGCTGGCGATGCAAATCCCCCCAGCTGCAGTGGGAGTTAGGGGAGCAGCATGAGGGCATGCTTGATAAATTTCATCTATGCTTTGAAAAACAGAAAGCATAGCAATGCCCAGCATGACAGCACAGGCCTATCTGTAATCCCAGCACTCTGGAAGGCTGAGGCAGGAGGATTGCAAGTTTGAGTCCAGCCTGGGCAACTGAGCAACTTAGCAAGACTTGTCTCGAAATAAAATAAGAAAAAGACTGGGGATGTAGCTCAGCGCAAGGACCTGGATCCAGTACCACAAAAACAACAACGACAGCGACAAAACCAGCAGTGAGCTGGTGGAACCTCGGAGCAGGTTGAGGCTGGGGAGTACTGGCCAGAGTGCCTTTGCGAAGACAGGGGTTTTGTGACACCCCCAAGGAGAGACCCCCAAACTACTTCACTTGGTGCTTGCTTGGTGCTGGGCGCTGGGCTGGGCTCTGTCCGTGAAACAGCTGGAGAGTCTCGCTTCTCTTCTCTCACTTAACCACGGCGAGGACTGAGGAGCGAGGTCCAGCTGTGAGCTCCGTTTTATAGACAGGGAAACTGAGGCTCAGAGAGGAGAGGTCACTTCCTCAAGCCACACAACAAGGGAGTGGCAGTGAGAATTTCAGTCGAGGCCAGTTCCAAGCCTGGACTCCACTTTCCGGCTCCAGCCGTCCGTCGCACGTGGCGGTCTCCCTGCCACGCTTCTGTTTGGCGACGTGTAGTCCACCGGCCACGTGTGCGCCCCTGGGCCCCAGCGCTGGCCTCAGGCAGCAGTGTGGTGACGTCGTGCTGGACACCTTTGCTGTTTAGGAGAAACGGGAGAGCAGATGGTCTAACAAGGGGCAGACCTGGGGGATCTTCGGGACTCTCATAGCTACTCCCTTAGCAATAAGGGGTCGCTGTCAAGAGAACACAGACCTGGGTTCTTAAAAAAAAAAAATAGAAAAGAAAAGAAAAAGTCCAATCTCGCAAAGCAGCAAAACTGCAACTGCACAGATCCACTGCTCCTGCTCCCACTCCAGGGGAGAAGCAAATCCCCCAATTTGTGGAGCCCCAAGAATACGCTAGTCTGGTCCCAGCCCCCGCCTCCTCCTGTGCTGGGAGACCTGCAACTCTTTGTCATGTTAATGAATCATTTTAATAGGGTGTTTTAGCAGGAACATTCATCACCTTTTGTGCAGCAAGGATTTTCCTTTTTGTTCTACTTAAACGATTAAGTAGGTAATAAACGCCTATCAGCTCCACCGGGGCAGCCCAGTAATCCCTCCCAACAGTAAATCATAGGTGGATTATTACAGTCCTGATAAATTAACACTTGGAGGACCTGGTGGCCAGGGTGGTGGGTGTCTGTCCTCAGGGCTGGGGGGAAAGGCTGGCTTCCTCTGAGACCTGGTGTCCATCGCCGGCCAGTGCAGTTTGGGGGACAGCAACTGTCACTCTTGTCCACCCTCTGTCCCCAGGCTGCTGTGCCAGTCTGACGTGGGCATCTCTCTCCCCTCCCTGCAAGCCCTCACCTGCTCCTATCAGATTACGGGTGCCTGGCAGTAGGCTGGGCCTGGGGCCACCAGAGAGCAGACAGCTGGTCTGATTGTCCCCAGGGAGCCGCACCGGCCTGGGCAGGGACCCTCCACTCTGCTCAGTCCCAAGGTGGTGGGCAGCAGGGAGGAGCTGGGCAGTGACCTGGCCTGACTGGGTGCCCAGGGGAACCGTGGGGAGGTGACATTCACCGAGAGGGTCAGAGGGGCTCTGATGCTGGGTGGAGCTTTGTGCCCCTTCCCAGGACTCCCATCTCTGAAGTGTCGGGTGAGCTGCTGTCCCAAAAACTAGGGGGCTTAAGTCACAGAAACATATCCCGGAGGCCTGAACCCGAACTCCAGATGTCGCATGTCACCTCCCTCTCCCTCTAGACCCTCCAGGGCAGGTCCCCCTGGCCTCCTCCAGCTTCGGGCCCAGGTGCGGTGGGCTTGTGGCTGCCTTGCTCTGTCTGTGCCTTTGGCTCTCTTCTCCCTGCCTGGTCCTTGTGCGTGTTCCGCCTTCCGAGGACACCGACCCTGTTGGATCAGAAATTCCCTACTCTCTATCACCTCCTTATGTGGCCAATTACATCTGCACCCACTCTACTTGCAAATGAGGTCATTTTGAGATACTGGGGGGCACCTCAGCATGTTTTTTAGGGGACACAATTTAATCCACAATGGGGGTTCAAGAGAGAGATTCTTCAGTGAAATCTGAAAGATAATACAAAACCATGGACCTTTCATGGCTCACAGCCATCCCCCACTTACACTCAGCTTCACTTTCCAAAGTTTCAGTTACCTTCTGTCAACTGTGATCTGAAAATGTGAGATGGAAAACTCCAGAAATAAGCAATACTTAAGTTTTAAATTGTGTGTGCACCATTCTCAGTAGCCCAAGGAAATCTCCCACCATCCTGCTCTGTCCTGCTCAAAATGTGGATTGTGCCTTTGTCCAGTGTATCCATGTTGTATATGCTACCCACCTGTTAGTCATCAAAACTATCTCAGTTTTCAGAGGAACTGTCCCAGTGTCACAGTGCTTGTGTTCATGTAATCTGTATTTCATTTAATAATGGGTTCCAAGTACAAGACTAGGGATGCTGGCAATTCAGGCATGCTAAAGAGAAGCTGTGAAGGGCTTCATTTAATTGAAAAGATCAAACTTTATTATGGGTGTATTAGTCAGCTCTTCCATTGCTAGACAAAACGCCTGACACCCACAATGCCAAGGAAGACAGGTCTGTTTTGGCTCACAGTTTCAGTGATCTCAGTCTTGTGGGCTGGCTCCAAAGCAGAAACATGGCAGAAGCTTATGGCAGAGGACAGCTGCTCACCTCATGGCGAATGGAAAGGGCACCAGAGCGGGAAGCGTGATGGACCAGATATCGCCCTCGAGGTCACACCCCTATGACTCACCCAGGCGCTCCTGTGGTGTCATTCACCAAGCTGCCGGCTGGCTCTTAACCCAGTCAACTTGACAATCAAGACTAATAGTCAAAATTGGTATGTATGCACAAGAAAAACATAAACTATTCTTAGTTACTTTTCTTGTTGCTGAGACAAGATATCAGACACCCACAAGTTAAAGAAGAAAAGGCTTATTTTGGCTTACAACTGTGGAGGCTTCAGTCCATAATCATCTGACTCCAAGGCAGGGCAGTGCGACAGAAGGGCACCGCCAAAGTGAAACAGTCCACGGCAGGGCAGACAAGAGGCAGAAACAGCGAGCAGCAGCTGCCTGCCTCTCCCTTTTATCCCACCCAGGCCACAGGCCTTTTGGGTGGGGCCACCCACACTGGGCGGGGGGGAAGCTCCCATCACCCACAGCTAGGACTACAATAAACCCACTAGTGGTCTAATCCAGTACCACACACCCTTAATCCCAGTATCACACCCTTAATCCACATTCACACACCCTAGGCCCAGCCACCTCCAAAAAGCGTGTGTGTGTGAGGCTTTGGGGGCACACCGTAATACAGCCATGACATACACAGAGGCCATCCATGATTTCAGGCGTCCCCTGAGGGTCCCCCATGGATGAGGGGTACAACCGCCTCTACTGGCTCAGCTTCTTGGCCCAGGCAGCTGCTGGGTCCTCTGTTGCTCTGCCTTCACCAGGCTCTGACCTCGGTGCCACCAGAGCCAGAAGCAGCAAGAGCTGACATGAGTTTCCCTCTGTCCTCATGGACCCCAGTCCTAGTTTGTGGGTTCCAGCTTGTGCCTGCATCTGCCTTCCTTTCCCAGTGACCTGTTCCCTGGCCCCAGGCTCCCCCCGTCTGCCCAGTGACCCTCGGTCCTTTCTGACTCTGTGCTGCCTTCCGAGTCACGCGCAGGTGGCCTGCACCTGTCACCTTCACCAGCTGCTCTGCACCTGGCTGTTAGCCTGAATCCCTGGCCGATGCCTGCAGCCCAGCCCAGCCCCGTGACATTCACAGCCCAGAGATCCCAGGGACCGAGCGAGGCCAGAAGATGCGCCTCGGCCTCCCTTCCCGTCCTGCCTCCTGATTCAGCAGCGGCAGCTCGTGGATGCAACAAATCAGCAACAAGTGAACCAGCAACCCGGGGTCTCCTTTGGGCACCCCAAGTGACTCAGAGACGTGCAGCACGGGGCTTCCCAACCAGGTTAGGAGGCAAACAGATGGAAAGTTCTGCAAGGTGTGAAGGCACAAACCTGTCGTCTAAGCTCCTTGGGAGGCTGAGGCAGGAGGATCTTGAGTGTGAAACCAGCTTGGACAGCATATGGAGATCCTGCTTCAAAACATCTAATTAATTAATTTTTAAAAATTAAGTAAATAGGAGTATAATAGAAACATATTTGGAAGCTGAATCCAGGGGCATTAATGGGCCATGCATTGAATTAGTGAGGGCTATGCTGGGGCTGAGGCAGGAAGGCTCAAAAAGGTGACCTCATTCCACAGGATGGTACCCATGGGACAAGCAAGGCTGAAACCAAGCCCACTGAGACTGCCAGGAGGAATGGGAGTCTTAGGCTTGCAGCAAAATTGCAAAAACAGCCCAAGTTCCTCTCTACCCCTCGCCCAGCTTTCCGGAAGGATAATGTCTTCCATCATCAGGTACAAGGGGACCTTCTTAAAATTCACATGGCGGGATCCATGGTTGGCTCCGCCCACAGTGAGCGGGTCAGGCTGGGAAGTGTCACCTGAGAGCTGAAGGACGGGGAGGATGTCCCCGGGAGGCAGAGGGGGCTGCAGCAGCAAAGGCTCGGAGCAGAAAGTGTGTGATCCATCAGGTGCCACTGGAGGGTGGGGTGAGGGGGCCCCGGGGGGCAGCCGGACCAGGTCAACTGTAGGAGCAGTTTATCCTTGACAGGCAGGCAGGGGACCCTGGCGGCTTCTCAGAGGCCTCCCTACACCCACAGCTTGCAGTCTTCATGCTAAGGGAATTTGTGGACACTGAGTCGGACCGTGCAAAGATACACGCAATCCCCGAGCAGCCGGCCCCCCTGGACCACACTCAGGAGCGGGATGGCCCAGATCCCAGCTAGGGCAGATGGAGGCTTTTCTACTGCAGTGCGGGCCAGGCCTTGGGCTGTATGGGGCCCTGGAGGACACTCCAGCCCCCTACCTCTCCTCTAACCCTCCCTGAGGTCCAGTGCTTTCCACCAGCCTGGCCCTCGTGGGCCAACACCTTCCTGACCTCCTTCTCCAGTGGCAGGCAAACACCCCTCACTGTGTTCAGAGACCTCTCCTGGAGGCGCTGTCAGTCTGTGGCCCCTACCCCTGCACCATCTTCCCTCTGTGGTGAGTCAGTCTCCTTCCCGGTAAGTCCTAGGCAGGGAGTGCCCACAGGTGGCACTTAGCCAGGGCCAGGTGCTGACCTCTTGGTCTGGTAAAGCCACTGGCACTGAGGGGCAAATGACTGGCGTGCCACACCTGGAGATGAATGCTGCCTGCCACCAAGGAAGCCACGAGCAGGACCGGTGTGCAGGGAGGGGACAGCACAGGGCGGAAGTCCCTCCCATCTTGCCTCTTCATCTCTGCAGGATTCTGGACCCTGCCTCCTTCCACCAGGCACATGGAAGCCACTGCTGGGGAGCCTCACGCCTTCTGTGGGGTCCTGCCCAGCTCTGGTGCCTGGGCAGAGATCACCCGGCCATTCCCATAGGCCCCTGTGGCTATCATCCCTGCCTTCCAGGGAGGCCACCAAGTCCCCAGGGAAGTGCAGGGAATGGCAGGGGAAGGGTCCTGTGAGTGTCCCCCAATGGCTCAGGTAGCCCTGGGCTTCTTAAATCCACTGTCATATAAATTGCCTTTAATTTGGAAATTAAACAGATGCCACGCCCCAAATCCCCTGTTCTCAACTGGGGAATCTTAAGCCCTCAACCTCTGCACTGGAGTCTCCCCAGGGACGTGGAGTCCCAACGGCTCCTCCTTCACACAAGGGGCCGGGTCCATGTGCAGCGTCCACGAGAAGCTCAGCACCGTGGGCTGTGGTCCTTGCTGTCCTCTTCCACTGGATGGAGGAGACCAGCCGTGTCACCAGGAATGTATTTGGAATCATCTTTCTGGAAGCTAATATTAGAACACGAGCCAAAAGTTTAAACACGCCTCTAACTGCTGCACAATCTCAGTATTTCACCTCTCTGGGCCTCAGTTCCCTCATCTGCAAATGGGGCTAACAACACCTGCTTTGTAGCTAGTTGTCAGGATGAAATTATCTGGGAACCGAAAAGCACTTTGAACAATGACTGAGGCAAGGAAGACACCTGATGAATGGAACTATTATTTCTACTTTTCCAGTGATTCTACCTTTCCAGTTCTGATTCCAATTTTCAGTTTTACGTTTCCTGCAGCGTCTTACACTACATGTTCGCAGCAGCAGCGTTTGGAGTAGAAAAGCCCTGGCAATCACTAAATACCTACCCAGAGAGCAGGGGTCATGTGCTACAGATCATCCGCTCTGGGAAATTCTTTGCAGCTGCTAGAAAAGACTGGACGTGGAACAATGTCCAAGATGTGCCTGAAGTTAGAACAAAAAGGAGGTGACCAGACCATACAGATGGTGCGATTCTGTTTTTGTTTTTAAAATATCATCAGGATAGGCAAAAAAAAAAAAAAAAAAAACTTCTAAAGGAGTTTTCCCAAACTTCTCAGTTCTGGAGAAAGGGATTGATTTCTACATTCATGTTTTAATTTTTTTTTATGAGAATATATGATCTTTGGGATCTAGAAACAAAGTAACACAGACCCCCGGCATGAAAATGGCCATATAACGACGCTGCGCAGAGGAGGGTGGGAAGGAGCTATGGCTTCTGTGACTCCGGACGGTCCGACAGGGAGAGCGGGGCTCCGGGGTCACATTCCACTGCAGTGACCTGGAAGGGCCGCCGCATACTTTCCAGGAGGAATCTCAGGGCGCTGAGGGTGGCGGTTCTCGGGTGACAGAGGGCTGGGCTGAGCGACGGCTTGCAGGTCAGAGGGGCAGGTGACCAGTGAGCGGGACCCATGATGCCCACCTACCTGGGCCACCTACAGAGACCTCCCGCTGCTCGGCCCGGGAGGTGCTGGGCCTGCAGGTGGCAGGGGAGTCTCCTCTGCCTTGAGATGTGGCTTCTTTAAGGTGGGAAAGAAAGAGGGCTCACAAGCCTCCTGGTCCGCGCATCTCCACACACACGCGCACGCACACGCAGACGCAGACGCACGCACGTGCACGCACCTTCTCAGCCGACAGCGCTGCTGAGACAGCCCGGAGCCCTGAGCTGGCGTTGCCCAGGCTGTGGGCAGCTCCGTGCGATGTGCACTTCCCGAGGCTCCTTCATCTCATCCCGTGAGCAATCCGATGTGGCTGTGTTCACCCGCTTCACACAGGCAAGAACCTGAAGAAATCTAAATCGTACATCCCAAATCCCACACCTCGGAAACAGTGGGCTGTACGGATTTGAAAATGCTGAGACGCATATGACGATATGCAAAAATTACAAAAGCTGGAGTTTCAAGCGATTGTGTGTTGGAGGCATCACGAAACTGTGAGTGAACACCCGACAGGCACTGACGTCACTTCCGGAGAAGATGCTTGGGAATCCACCGCACTGCCCGGCGCATTCTCACTGGGCACCTTCTCCACACAGCGCCCGTGCCCCGGTCCAGGGCCTGAGGGGCGGGGAGGACTCAGAGGGCGCTCCACGCAGAAGGGGCGGGCCTTCCACTAGTCTTTCTGAATGAGTGATTGTGAATGAGACTTTTCTTCTTTGGGCAATACTGGGAATTGAACCCAGGGCCTTCACACTGAGCTGTCTCCTCCAGCAGCCTTTATTTATTTATTCTTTTTTTTTTTTTTTTTATTGCTGCAGCAGGAATTGAACTCACAACCTCACACCTGTCAGACAGGCACTTAAGCCACTAAGCCAAACTCCCAGCCCTGGTTTTTTGAGGCAGGGTCCCACTATGTAGCTCAGGCCGGCCTTGCACTCACATTGTAGCCCAGGCCAGCCTCAAACTCACAAGGCTCCACCTACCTCAGCCTCCCGAGTGCTGGGATTAAAGGCGTGCACCACCACACCTGGCTTTTTTATTTATTTATTTTGAGACAGGGTCTTGCTAAATCACTAAGTGGCCCAGGCTCGGCTCCAATTTATGATCCACCTGCCTCAGCCTCCCATATACTGCTGGGGTTACAGGCGTGTGTCACCATGCCTGGCTGAGAATTACTTTTTACACACACTTTCAGTGCTGAGAAGTTACCCTACAACAAATTCCTAGGCCAGAAGCCTAGTAGGTGTATTCTTTTGATGAGGAGGGAAAGAGGAGACAGACACATTTTTCAAAAATGTAAATGAGTCAACACTATAATTCTGCACCCTAATCCTGTCAGGTTTATCTAAAACTTGTAACAATAGTATTTAAAATTTGGTTTCTTTCTGTTTATGTCTAGAACTTATTTTGAAATAATTCTAAAAAATAAGATGGAATGATGGGGGGAGAGAGGGTTAGAGGTCTAGAGAGACAGTTAAGAGAGAAAGTAAGTTGAGTCAAATGTTACGGAACCTATGCCATGGGACTAGGAGTGTTTACAGTGCAATTTTTCCATGTTTTCATATCTTTGAAAATTTTCATGATCCTAAAAAAGAAAGAAAAAAATGTGCACTTCCTTCTGGAGCAGGTCTTAAGGTGTAGTCATGTAATTACTCATGCTGATGTCTATCTACTAATGAGCCAACTGATCATAAAATCTGTGTTTCATCTTGTGACTCAAAAGAACCCATGAAAGGAAAACACAGAAAATCCCTCTAGCAGGAGCCAGATGGAAGCTTTCATGTGAACAGAATCAACTGTTCTTCTCGTGGAGGTACAGTCAGGTTTGGGGTGGGAGGGAAAGGATGGTTTGATGGCGGGGGTGGGGGGCGGAGAGGCAGATCGGGCTTGGGCAGTACATCCGGGACCTCAGGCTGGGGAAAATGGACAGGCCCTCCACAGACAGCCCCCTGCCTCCAGGTCAGAGCAGCAGGACACATGGAAACCCTTTCTGTCTTTAAAACCCGCCTTTGTGGGATCCTGTACCATTTGTTCCCCAGATTCAAAATCTCCACTCCCAAAGTTCATCCTTTCTCCCACCCTAAATCCTTAGTACTGGGTAGAGATAGTTGCCTTCAGGATGGTGCTTACCCACCACCCACCTCTCATCTGGACCGTGTATGACCTCTTCCCCAAGGGGGCCTGGATTTTAGCCAGCAGGATGTGGCAGTGACGTCATGGCTGTCGCTTTAGGTAACGAGAGACGAGCGCTCTGCTGAGCAAGCTGAAGCTCCCTGCTGGCTCCATGGCTTGCTGGGCTTCCATGTTTGGATGAAGTGAGCGGGCACATCGAAGAGGCCACATGCCTGGGAACTCAGGCCCTTGCTCTCTTCCTGCCAGCACCCTTGCAGCACCTGGGGCGCACCCACACCCCGTTGTGCCTGCCCAAGAGCCCTCAGCCCCAGCCAAAAGCCTGCCAGCAGCTTGGTTGAGACTCAAGCCGAGTGCCAGCTCAGCAGACCCAAGACTCCTGACCCACAAAACCTGTGAAATTATCAGCACGTGTTTCTTTGAACTCTGAAATCCGTGGCCCTTTGTTTCACAGGAACGCATAACTAATAGATGGGGCCGGTTTCTCTTTGTTCCGACTTCGGTGGGAATGGCTCCGTCCAGGCTGCTGTGAACTATCTTAGACTGGATAATTTACAAGCAACAGAATGTGCCTGCTCGGTGCCGGAGGCTGAAAAGCCCAAGGTCAAAGTGCCAGCAGACTGGTGTCTGGGAGGACCTGCTCCTCATGGTGGTGCCCACTGGCGTCCCCACAGAGGCAAAGGGACACATGCACGCCTTCTGCCGCTTGTTAGAGGCACCGACCCTACACGTACACGCAACTCCTTCGGCCAGAAGTGGTTTTCTCTGCCTCTGGGAATGGTGACTTCTCTTCGGCCGGGCCTCGCGCCAACGTCACCTGCCTGAGAAGCCACCCCTGGTTCCCCAGAGGAAACCCCACAGGGCACGGGGCACTTCCCTGAGATCATCACCTGTCCGCCAGGCTAGGCTGTGGCCAGGCGAGCAGGGCGGGGTCTGCCTGCTGTCCACTGTGTCTCAGCACCGGGCACTGATCCCATGGTTAGGCACTCGGAGACCACGGCGTGAGGAACAGCCTGGAGTGTGGGAAGGAGACAGGCTATGACCAAGGCCAGGCCACGCGGGATGTCCTCAGGGAGAGGGAGAGAGCCGAAAGGGTCTCCGGCTGAGAGCGAGGGATGGGGGTGTCACACTGCGCCAGTCTTGGAGACAGCAGGGCCTGGGGCCTCGGGGCCAGCCGGGCAGCGAGGTTTGGGAAGTGCGCCCACAGAAATGAGCTACGAGTACCAACACGCATGCTTTTGTCTGCATGAAACAGATCCACTCCTTCCTTGGGGAACTGCATTCCCGTGCTTCTCCACCAAGGTCCCAGCTGGGGTGACGGGTCCCTGGGCCTGGACCTCGGGGCCCTGGGGTGGGGCCAAGGCTTACAGACACAGTGGTCTTTACAAAGAGATCTTGGTGTTCACTCTCTGGCATGCATGATGGGTACACACAATGACCTCAGTTACATAAAGAGTACCTGTTATATCCAGCAAGAGCTAGAAGGAAACCTGGCTCCCTTCAGGTGAGATTATGGGCAATCTTGTCTCCATATCTTTCCAATATCATCATATAACCAGAGAAAACAGCCCTCCCCTCAGCCCCCCGCCATGCCGGCACCCTGAGCATGAACCTTCAGCCTCCAGAACTGGGAGAAAAAGACTTCTCTGTGATTTAACCCCTCGGTCTCCTGCAGTTTGTTAAGTTAGCGCAAGCAGAATACACGCTCTAAGAGGATGAGCCAATCGGGAGGGTCCTGTCCCCACACCAACCACAGTAACTGCTGGTGGATGGACACTTGCTGGGCTAGGTGGGCCTGAGTCAAGGTCACCCAGTCCTAGGATTCTTTTTTTCAGAAGTCTTGGGAGAGGCTCTTCCTTCTGGTGCTGGTGCTGAGAGCATTGGACAGGAGCCTGGAGCAGCTGACCACCGCCTTCCCAGAAGGGTGTCTCTCTGAGAAAGGAGACAACACAGACGAAAGCCCTGTCTGAGCGCCTGGAAACAGCCTCACCTGAAGCCGTCTCCTTGGTGCTTTGCCATGACACAAGTCAGTATTTTTTCTGCTGGACTGTTTCATTAGGCATCCTGTCAGTCACAACCTAAAGAGTCCTGCTGACGTCCGAAGGCAGAACACACAGCAGTCATGCGTCACTGAGTGACGCGTGCCCACGTTCTGAGCAGCTCATCCCAGGCAGCTTCCCTGTGTGAACAGCAGAGTGTGTACACACGAAGACCTAGCACAGCCAGCTGCCCACCAAGGCTGCAGGGGACATGGTCAGCTCTCGGCCACCTCCTCGGACGTCTCCATGAGGTCATCTGCAGGCTCTCTTATTTGATGACTTAACTCCTTAAACGAGGCCCAGCCCAAAGAAAGGCTCAGCTGCTCAGCCTGATCCTGAGACTATAAATACCACCATCGGCAAGGTTCAAAGGCAGGGGCCGGGTAATGACTACCCCGATGGGCCCTTCATCTGAGGCAGGTTCCGGCTTGCTGTGCACGCAGGGCGGAGAGCTTCATCCTGGCAAAGCTGCAGCACATGGCCTCACCCTGCAAGAAGCAGTCGCTTTCAGCCTTGGGGACGAGGGGCACCCGAGCTTTGCACACTGGCTTCTGGGTCCCGGGCTCAGTGCTCTCAAAGCGGAAGTGAAACAGTCAGGATGCCAGGGAGTCCCCGGGGGGCTTGGAGCCTGCGAGGGAGTCGGCACGGCTTGCTCAGCCCAGCCAATGCCGGGCAGGCTGCTGGCTCATGAGCTGTGCAAGTGGAGGCTTTCCACCGCTCCCCCAGCACACAGGACACCCTCGAACCACCCTGTCGGTGTCCTTGCATAGGGGGGACCCTCTAGGAAGGGGGTTAGTCCCAGGCATTCAGAAGTCACGAACATGGGTTTGTGACCTGGGTGGAGGCCATGTGCTGCAGCTCGGGGCCTGGATGGTGGCCAGGAGGCACGTTCTCCGCAATCGCCTTTCCGAAAGCTGCAGTGTTTGGCTTGGTTATGGGTGCAGCGGGCTCTGCTCACACACGGAGCTGCACACTCTACCTAGCGGCTGTGAGTGCCTGGGTGCCTCGGTTACACAGTCTGCCCCCCAGGGGTCCTGATGGCTCCTGCTTGTCAGGGCCGCAATAAGGAAGATGAGTAGCAGGGTCTGCTGGGCCTCCGTCCTGCACAGGGCGTCTTGCTAAGTGCTTTACACGCACTGCCTCGTTTACTCTGGGCAACATCCCCCTGGGGCTGGCACAGCTACTTGTCCCAGTTTACAGAGACGGAAACTGTCACACAGCAGCCTGAGGCGCCCGTTCAAGGTCACAGAGCCACCAAGGGGGAGGGCCGGAGATGAAACCAGGCAGCGGGACCTTAGAGCCCATCTCGTGACTCTGCTCCGCAGCTGAGCTTGTGCAGGGAGGTGGGAGGTGTCCCACGGGGTCGGCACACAGTCGTCTGCACACTGAGCCATCTGGTCACCATTTGGGCCCTCCAGGTACTCCACGCATGCCGTGGGAAGCCCGGGGATCCGTCCCGAGTGGGTGGGTGAGTGCCAGCGTTCAACAGTCCACAGGTTGCTCTGTTCCAGACGCAGCAGGAGGATGCGGGCCCCATCTTGGCACTTTTATCGTGGGCAGCAAACTGAGAGAAGGCCCAGGGTCAGAAATGTCAGGCAGTGGCACGGAGAAAGCTAGAGCAGCCCGAGGGGAAAGGCACGGGAAGGCGGGGACCTGGGGCGGCAGGGACGGACCGCGGCACCTCCCAGCAGTTTACCCAACTTGGGAAGGGACCTCTTGCGTCCCTATTCTGCCTGCATTTGGGCCAGTGACAAAAACATCAGCACGGACTCTAACATGATCTCATTACTGGTGACCAGCATGTAACAACCCAGAGCCCGGAGACAGGGTGTCCAAGGGATCCAAATGCAGGTGCCACGTCCCCAGCAGCTGGACCAGAGCAACAGCTAGTCCCAGGGCACTTCCGAGCACATGACGATGGGACAGCTTTCCTGCTGCCTCTGATGCCAGAGAGGGTGGGTGTTAGAGAGCTGCAGATAAGTGGCTACGAGGAGAAACAAAACAGATCTGGGTGCAATTATCTCCCTGTTCCGAGTCACGAGGGAGGCACACGCGCCCAAGGGAGGCTGTGACTTGCGAGCGCCCGCCTCGGTTGCCGCCTTCCAATTTCTGCTCCTGCTTCAAAGACCCTGGGGAGCCGGTGGTGACCTCATCAGCCTCTGGCTCTAGTGCTCTGGCAGGGATCAGCTGCGCAGCGCCCAGGGCGAAGCCAGCCATGGAGTTCTGCAGAGAGCTGGGGAGGAATTTATGGGGAACAGAAAGGGCAGTTTCTGACCCCAGGTTTCCCCGACTCCTGTGGTCCTTGGCTATGCGAGGGATGGAAAGGTGGGCAGAGTCCGAAGCTCGCTCTCACCAGCGTAGGACTCCTACACATCTGCTGTGCAGGCCTTGCAGGGGACCACCAAGAGTGGCCTCAGAAGAAAAGACAGGACAGAAACATAGGAAGAAGGAGCCAAGAGATCAGAAATTCTCCAGACTCCCCCAGAGAGATGGACCCCAACGACACACTGTGTTCGTCCCTCATCCCTTGCTCCTGCAGCTGCGTACGTGGCTCGCTTGGCTGTCTCCAAAAGAAATCCTCCCCGAGAGGAACATTCTAATTCTATTAGCGAGGCCTTGGAGCCAGGGGTTTTTGGCTTTCCCTGCCTCTCTGGGGAGCACGCTAGGCCTCCGTGTCACAGTGCAAGGCCAGCGCCGGGCTCCGCAGGATCCCGAGGACCACGCCACCCAGCAGGGTTGCGGCTCATGTGCGAGGCGCCCACCTGCAGGGGGACCCCGAGAAAGCACTAGAATTCTGGAGGCAGGCCTCAGCTCTTCTTATTTTCCTGCTGTGGACCTTCAGGCCAATTCCTTAACCTCTCTGAGCCTCACTTTCTGGGTACATAAAATGATAGACCCTTTGCGAGGGCTCAGTGAGCCGATTCGTATTGACTGCTAACTCGAACCTGGGCAGTGGGATGGGCCCCCCGGAGCCCCCTAACAACCATTAGCTTTGTGGCAGCAGCCAGGTGGAAAGACTTCCTCCTCTCCCACAGGCATACCTCACTCCAGTCTCCTGGTACACAACACCACAGGACAATTGTCACTGTGTCACTCAGAGGCAACCTGGTGGCAGATCACAGCCCGCACGGATCATAGGTGGGCACGGTGGCAAATCCCGGTAATCCCTGCACTCTGGGAGGCTGAGACAGGAGGGTCACAAGTCTGAACCCAGCCTGGGCAATTTAGTGACTTGACTCAGCAAAACACTGTCTCAAAATAAAAAAGGGCTTAGCGACCCAGATCTTACGAGGCACGGCGGGGAGGAAGCAGCACGTGAAGGGTCACACTTCCGGTGGTGGCCGCAGAGGTAGCTCCAAAACCCTCAGCCTGGAGATTGGTCTTTCTTTTCCCACCTAAGAGTATTTAAGAAGTCATTCCTTTCCCAAAAGTCATATTCTCTGGTGTTTTCCTTGATGCTTGTTTTTCACGCGCAGGTCTTTCATCTCTCCTGAAATGAGTTTTTCATGGTAGGAATGAATTTCTTCATAGCACGTGGAAAAACAGTTGTCCTAGCACTACTCTTTTTTTTTTTTTTTGAATGACACAGTCTTTCCTGTCATTGTCAATATCACCTGAGTCAGGGAGCAAGGCTCCCTCTTCTTTCACCATTTCTCTGTTATGTGTCAATACGCACCACTCTCAATATCTACAGTACTGATCCCTTAACGTGTGATATCTGCAAGGTAAATCTTCCCCACTGGCTCTTCTAAACTGTACAAGTTATTCATAGCCCTTGTTGTAGTTTTAGAATCAATTTGTTAAACCCCATGAAGAAGCCAGGTGTGGTGGCTCACGCTTTTAATCCCAGCACTCGAGTGGCTGAGATAGGAGAAGTGTTGTGAGTTCGAGGCTGGCTTGGGCTACACCATGAGTGCAAGGCCGGCCTGAACTACATAGTGTAACCCTGTCTCAAAACACTAGGACCAGAAATTTGGCTCAGTGGCTTAAGTGCCTGCCTGGAAGGCATGAGGTTGTGAGTTTGATCCCTGGTACCACAAAAAAAAAAAAAAAAAAAAAAAAAAAATCCCATTAAGAATGCAACATCCAAAAATAACTATTAAAGTTTCCTTGGACTTCAGCAGATTTGGACACACTCTTGTTTCAATGCCATCTTCTCAGACAGGCATGGTGGTGCACACCTGTAATCCCAGCACTCGAGAGGCTGAAGCAGGAGGATCACTGTGCGTTGAAGCTAGCCTGGGCTACGTAGTGATCTCAAGGCCAGCCTGAACTGCACAGTGAGACCCTGTCTCAGAGAAAGAAAAACAAAAGCACCATCTCCTGCATCTGTGCACGTGGCCTATGTCGCCCTTTACCCCGTGTTCTTTCATCTCTGTAAAGGATGTTTTACAACTCTCTCTGGAATGTCCTCGTCAGTATTTTTCAAATTATATTCTGAAGACCTCCACTGGAAGGGAAGGGGCTTTGGGGATTCTGCGAGCTGGCAGCTCCTCTTCCAGGTGAGAGGCTGAGGTGGCAGCTGGGTGTCAGCGGCATCCGCACACCCACGGCAGGCCAGAGAGGCAGGGAGAGCAAGCGGGCAGGTCACCCCTGGGAGAGGACACGGACAGGTCACAGCCGAGGGCAGGAGGGGGTGTTCAGGGTAAACGCGAAGGAGCATGACGGGAGAGACTGCGGCCCGTGAATGGATCAAAGCTTTCCCAAGCTCTAGGGAGGAGAAGCCCATGGTAAAGTTAACAAAATCCAGGCTCTTGACGGAGGCCGAAGGTAACTTTTGACCAAAAAAGACAGATCTGCTGATCGGACGGATGGGTAGAGAGGCTGAAATGGAATCTGAACACGCACTCCCGCAGCTGGACCACAGTGCTAACGCAGCAGCCCTCGCCGCCCCAGAGAATCGTTACAGAGTACTTGCCGCGGGCCAGGTGTGATTCGCTGTATGAACGCACTTAATTTCCATAAAGTCTCCGTCACTTAACACGTTGCTGGGACAAAACACCTGATGCTGGCAAGTGAAAGGAAAGAGCGGGTTATTCCGGCTGATGTTTCAGTCCATAGTCGGCTGGCTCCAAGGCAGGGCGACAGGGCGGAGGAGCCTGGCGGAGACCTGCTCCTGGCATGGCACACGGGGAACAGACAGACAAAGGCCAAGGAGGGAGACACGGCGCCCCAGGTCACACCCGCAGCAACCCGCCACTCCTGACTGGGCGGTACCTCTGCGACACCTCCCTGATGCCCATCACCCTTGGAAGATGCTGCCTGCGATTCCACGAGGCTTTAGGGGGGCATCTGGTCAGACACCATAAGGCTTCCCCATCACCCCATCTCACCGACGGAGAAACTGAGGTCCCAGGAGAAGGAGGGTCCTCCCAGTCACACAGCTAGCGAACAGCAGGACTCAGCGGTGAAGACCGCGTGCCGGCCGCGGGGCTGCCCCACCAACCGCTGTGGAAACCAAAGTGAACCGGGAAGCTGGGAAGCGGGGCCGCTTGCAGGGACTCTGGTCGTGATTGCTGAGCCCCAAATCACTTTTGAAAGAGACGTCCATGCACCTCAACACCAAAGGCAGTAGATGTAGCAGAGATGGGACACCAGGAGCCCGTGACCGTGAGATGACCACTGAGAGGACCCCCACTGGCACCGTGGGGCCGTCCCTCTGCCTGCCCCATTTGCTTCCCGACAAGTGACCCCTCTGGACTCCACGTCCGCGCATGGACTGAGATGGCCCGCGCTGCCGATTGGGTTAGTTCTGGAAACCAACTCACTCACTGGAAAACCCGGCCCTGGCAAGTGACGCGAGAGACCAGGATCGTTCAGGGAAGGCATGGCTCAGTCCCGGGGTCCGGCTGCAGCAGCCCCTGCACCTGTGGGACTAATTCCAGTCGCCAGGCCTGTGGGTGTGGCTTCCAGGGCAGTTACGGGAAAGCAGGATGAGAGGTGGAGAGACGCGGACCATCGCTGCCCGCTCTGGGTCAGAGGACAAGCCAAGGGTTGCCGCCTCCGCCAGTGCGCACCCCAGGCGGCACTCAGTGTGGTTTAGAGACGGGCGGCTGAGCGGTTGCATCTGGCGAGTGAAGAGAAATTAGCAGGGCCCCTCCACAATCCATCCTACAGGCCCTTTCTGACTCTGTTGTTACTCAGCAGTCCATTAAGACTCCCAAAAATACCCACAGGGAGGATTCCCATTTTCAGGGGTCCAAAACTCCCTGAAACTGAGCTGGAGACGATGAGGAAATAAAGCCACAGAAACACAAAGGCTTCAGAAGCTTTCTCCTCCTGCTTAAACGCTCACTGCCCATAGCTTTTATTGCCAGCACTCTTAACCTTTGCAACCCGACAAGGCAGGAATGAGCCCTGCCCCCACTCTACACCTGAGGAAACTGAGTCACGCATGGAAGAAAACATCAGAACTGCTCTCCTCCGAGCAGAAATGCCGCCAAGCCGTGGTGCCATGCCTGGCGTCACAGCCCCACCACACGGCTTCGCGAGGGACCGGGCAAGGCAAGTGGGGCCCCTCCTTGCTGGGGGGCCTTGGCTGCGGGGGGGATGGGCAGACACCGATGCAGCTTCCGCAGGGCTCCGCGGGTGTGGCTCAGCGGAGCAGCAGGACGCCGTGAGGGCGAGTTCTCCAGCCGCCACATCTGGAAGGTGAGAGCCTCAGTTTCCCTCCAAGACCAGCTGCACCCCGGGAAGTCGTCCCCCCACAGTCGCTCTGATGATTTTAGTGAGCAGGAAGTAAGACGGTGTGTGCCTCCCTCAGCACGGCCCCCGGCACTTGGTAATCTGCGGCTGTCTTACTATTTCCTGCCATCACTATGGCCGTGCTCACACAGGGTGAACCCCCAGTGGCTGTGCTTGGACAGGGTGACCACCCCTCCCTGTCACAAACACCTCTCAGAGGTGGGAGGCTGGCTCCTCCCTCTTCTACCCAGCACTTGAGTACCTAAAGAAGCAAGAGAGCAAGCCACAGCACCTACCGTGTTGCTGCATGCTGTGTGCACAGGGAAAAGCATGTGCAAAGGCCCTGAGACAGGAGTGTACTTGGTATAGTTCAGTGAAGAGGCCTGTGTGGCTGGAGACACTTCAGCAGCAGGAGGCAGGAGACACCGAGTCAGAGGTGTCTGCCAGGAAGGAGGGCAACTGGCAATGCCCCGGGAGGCCCTTGGAAGGTCCATTACTGTGACCGAGGAGAGGACCGCAATCACACCAGTACCTCCCCTCCAGGCCCATCTCCAGTCCTGCTGTGAGGGAACCCAGAGGAAGACGCTCTGGTCAGCACCCACCCTGCACCCGTGTGGCTGAAGCATCCTGGGCCACCCTCCCCTCCCCTGTTGGACCTGGGGTCCTACTCCTCGCAGGCTGGGGAACCTCCAGCTGGCTCCATGTTTGTTTGGGGCTTGGACAGACTTTCCAGGCAGCTCCCCTTGGCGGTGTCTGTCTGTTTACAAAGAAGACCACGCTGCCTGTGCCTTCCCGGGCTGCGGCCTTTGTGCACGCATCTGTTCGGCTGACTTTATTTATTTCTGCAGTAAACAGCTGGGGCAAAGGCGGGGTTGAGTCCTGCTTCTACCACGCCCACCGCTGGGGCCAAGATCTAATGGGATGCAGAGATAACAAACGCAGGGCGAGCGGGCCGAGCGCGGAACGAGGCTGAGCCCCGTGGCCTCCACCCGGAAGCCGGGTCTTTGCTGCGCGTACTAATGTTGCAGACCATGCTGGACTCCAGGGGACACTTGGTGCTTTGGCCACCGGCATCAGTTTCCTCTGTGACCACTCACAGCGCCCCTCCCAAAAGACTTCACTTTGTCCACAGAGCCTGAAGGACAGGCGAAAAGCCCTGTCCCCATATTCCCCCAGGGGCAGCTACATGGCCAGGCCTGACCACTAACTTAATTCTACCTCCCTGTTTGTTTGTTTGTTTTTGTTTTTTTGTTTTTAGAGTATAGCATCTGCTTTATTATTTCTTTCCTAAGACACAGTTTTCTTCAGTACACTAATATATCTGCTGCCACATATATTAATATATGGCTGTCTTCAGTCCATTAAGATGCAGTTCCTCACATGGGCCTCAGTGGAGGTCTTGGGGCAGCACCAGCAGGTCTAAATCAGGGTGGAGGTGCTCGGTCCTCCCGGGCTGCCCCAGATCCGTTCCTGAGCACTTTGCCATGAATGGCACAATGCACACAACAGTGCGGCTTCACGGAGAGCCTGGGAAGGACGTAACCATCGGAGACGCTCGCTTCGGAAACGTCCCTGACAGCCTCTACGATGTTTCAAATGACGAACTTCTTTATTTTTATTTTTATTTATTTTTATTTTAAAGATGGTAAAATCCAACGGAACATAACAGAACAAAGTCAATCAAAACAAAGCAGTAGAACTGGTACAGAATGTCAAAGAAAGATACTAGGGAAACAATAGCTACTATAGTATACCTTGTTATTTTCAGACTAGTTGACCATTCCACCAGGTATAGTAAAATCAAACCAAAACTGAAACACAATAAATAAAACCAATAAAAACAGAATATGAAATAAAGCAAAAAAAAGTTAATCAGAACAAAGCAAAACAATGAGAACAATATTGGGCCTCAAAGACAAGACAGAAGGGAATCTCCCATATTTGCTACATTGCATACTGTCATCTTCCCAAGAGATGCTCAGGCTGCTGGCTCCAGGCCTGCTAAATCAACTGATCAATACAAGCTTTTAGTTTCTTTATGTACCACAATTGCAATCAACTTAGCCAGTTGTCTGAACCAGCAGGTTGCTTATGGGGGTGGGGGCGGGGGGAAGGTGTCCTTGATCCTTAGCCTGCACGCCTGTAGGTCTACAAGAGGCACATCTCTTTCTCTTCCTGGAGTCCACGCGGGTCACGCACACTCACCAGGAAGGCAGGCTAGTTGTCTTCGGGTCGGAGCCTCCCTGACCCAATGTGGCAGGATTTCAAGAGGCACATCTCTCTCCAGTGACGAACTTCTTAGTGGCCTTATCCTTGGTTACACACTGGGCGAAGTTTGTGCAGTAAGTAGGCCGCACACGACCATGGCCCTTCGTGGCACGACAGTTGCTCCTTCTTTTACTTGTCATTTTTGAAAGGAGGACCCGAAAGAGCTGCCTCCCTGTTTTTTTGTTTTGTTTTTGTTCTAGGAACAAAGCCCAGGGTCTTTGCATTGAGCCACATCCCCACTTTTTTCTTTAAATGTTGATAAAGGGTCTTGATGCAATGGCACACAGAGACACCCAAACAACACCCAGGATTTGGAGGCAGATTTATCTATGATGATGGGCACTGATTGAGATCGTTCCCAGAATATTGGGCCCTGATCTCTGATGGTCTAGGACTTGCGTGAGATAAGCAAGCAGGAAGTACAGAGGTAGAATGGCTTGTCAATTGGAGATGGGTTTATATAATGCGCATCATTGTGACCAGCTGTTTCTAAGAGACAGGAGCACCTGAAACTGGAATAGAAACTATTACCTGGGCAACTAACAAACAAGTGTACTGATGGGGGGGGTGAGGGGAATTTTCTGCTACATCAGTAAGTTGCTAAGTTGCCTGGGCTGGACCAGAACTTGCAATCCTCTTGCCTCAGCCTCCCAGAGTTCTGGGATTACTGTTGTGTGCCACCACACATGGCTTCTACCTTCTCTGTTTTGTGATTGGTTCTGCAGTTGTCCAAGTGATCCAGCTGGGCTCCTGCACATCCGCCCCAAGATTCTTGGAGATGCCATTGAGGGCAGGGGTGTGGCTCTGCTTGCAAAGCTAATATGTCAAGCAGTCAACTTAGAGCTTCTGGGGACCATCACAGCCCCTACATGGGGAAACCTGCCCCAGAATGAAGACACTGAAGAGAGCAAAGTGGAGGAGCTGAAAGGCACAGATTTCGGAAAGTCAGATTTGAGTTTCTAGACCTGGCTCAGCCTGGAGTTGTGGATTTGAACATTGAGCGGTTTGTGCTGCTGTCCTCTCGCTCACATCAGCAGAGCCCGGGCAGATTCACATGTACATACGGACGGACAGAAAGATGGATGGATGCATAGACAGAAGGGAGGATGGACGGAACAGGAGAGAAGGTGGCTGTGTGCAGAGGCCGAGGAAGTCTGGGAGTTACACACTTTCCCAGGCTGTCCCTCTCCGGGCTGGAGCCTCTTGGCTCCGGGTGGTCTGACCTCGACCTCTTAGGCCTCACGTCTTCTTCCTTCCTTTCATGCCCTCTGGCCCAGTCACTCAGCCTTTATGCTCATTTCCTGTGCTGTGTAACAAGCTGCCCAAAGCTTGCAGTTTAAAGCACATCTGTTTAATTGCCCATAGTTCTGTAGGTGCGAAGTCAGGCATGGGTGGCCACCGTCTCTGTTCAGGCTGAAAGCAAGCCGTTTCCGGGTTGTGTTTCCACCCGGAGCTTGGGGTCCCTTCCAAGCACACTTTGCAACTGGCAGAATTCAGCTGCTTGTGGCTGTAGGACTATGGTCCCTCGTGCCTGGTGGCCGTTGGCTGGAGGTAGCTCCCAAACGTAGAGCGGCCCCTTGAATCCCTTGTCTCATGGCTCCCTCTGTCTTCACCAAGGGCACAGTAACTCCTCGTGCGTCCAGTCCCTCCAGCCTCCTGCCAGAGACAGTGCCGTCATCCTAAGTGCTTCCCGGATTAGACCAGGCCCACCGGTTACCCCCGTATCTTAACATCGTTTGCCCTGGGACCTCCATTCCTCTGCTGACTGTGCTGCAGTCCCTGGGTTCTTGTCCGATGGGATAACCAGGGAACAGGACGTTGGGGACAGCATTGGAGTTCTGTTCCCATAACTTCCTTGCGGCTCCTTAGGCTCTCTTGCAAGGCAGGGTACGTGCTGCTCCCCCTGCCAAGAAAGCCCTTCCTGCAGGGTGGTACGTGGCCCATCCCCCGCCCACATCCGGGTCTCTGGGTTACCCATTCCTCGCTGAAGAAGGCTCCCCGCTCCCCAGCCCGCACCCTAACATTGCTCTCCAGCCCTCGGCCCTGCTTTGTTCGCTTCTACAACTCAGGCGCTGATGGAGGTTTCTTTGCTGTCTCTCCCCGTGGACTGCAAACTCTGGAAACAAGAAATTTTATTCTTTTTCATCTACAGAGCTGGCTGAGAGTAAAGGCGCAATAACCGCTCATTGAATGAAAGAATGGACATAGTTCTTAGATTCCTCAATAGTCTTAAGCAGTCACCCCGGATCCTCCTCAGGTTTGTGTGTCAGCCCCGGGCCCCAGGGGAGGCAGAGCCCAAGGGCGGCCGGACTGCCTGCCCTCCCTGCCAGGGCCCCCGACTGCTCTTCCTGATTCATCTCCCGCAAAACTCAGATCGGTTAGTGCCTACTTCAATTCGTGCCCGCAGATGCCAAGTAACACAGTCCAGGTAACGCCTGCTGTCCCGCACCGCTTCACACCCATCGGATGGTGTCGGCGGGAGTTGGAAAGACATGCGGTCGGGACCCTTCCACTGGGAGTGCACGGTGGTACCGTCACTGCGCAGGCTCTTCTGGCACAGTCTAGCGGCAGGGAAGCTGGGTAGATCGCGCGTCCTGCCCAGCAGGAAGCCCTTCACTCTGCAGAAGTCCCAGCACTGCCTGCAACTGCACCTCCCAATGCACAGTGCTCATCTCACGCCTGTAATCCCACCTCGGAGGCAGGAGGATCACCCCAAGTTTGAGGCCGGCCTGGGCCACGTAGTGGGTTCAAGGCCAGCGTAAACTACATAGTGAAACCCTGTGCCCCCCACCAAAACAAATGAATACACCTAGCAGCATAGACACCCAGGTGCCAGCAGCAACGACAGGACTCCAGAGGACTGACTGCTGGACAAGGACTGACTGCTGGACACTGCAGAAGGCGCTTTGTATCAATGGCCTATTTCATTCTCATCCCCATTTTATAGGTGGGAAAGTAGTGGCACAGAGAAGCATAAAGCCCAGGCTAAACATTAAACACCACACAGCTGGAGATGGCGAAGTTCTGACCAGCAACCAGGACTATAGATAGAGACCTGTCGGGCAAGAAGGTTAAAAGTGACCCAGGTTCTTGGGGGTAGGGGAGAAGAAACATTTTAAAATTAGATTGTGACGATAGTAGTACAACTCCACTGCGAATATACTAAAAACCACTGCAAATATACTTTAACCACCTGAATTTCGTGGTGTGTTAAGTGTACTCCAATAAAGTTGGGTTTCCAGTGTGTCCTAAGGAGCCCCGGCATTGCGCATGTCACGGCGTGGGGGCGGGGATCGCGAGAAGTAAGTTTGGTCAATGCAGGCTCAACAAGAGCGGCCCGATCTCTGCGGCAGGAGTCCCCAGAGCCTTCAGCCCGTGGGCTGCGTGGTGCGATGGGAACGTGCAATCCTGCTACATCCTGCTTGCTGTGCGGTCCCGATGCACTGGGCATACGCGCACTCATTTATACGTGTCACTAGCTGACTCTTCACACTAACCCTCGGAGGTGAGTACTTTTACTATCTCCATTCAGAGGCACAGAGACATTGCAAATCCTACCCAAGACCACACAGAAACATCACTGGCTAGCATGGGCCTTTAGCTCTTCACGGGATGAAAACCGATGCTGTCTGGTTCCTGAGCCTGCTGACGACTGCCTCTGTTGTCCGCCCTCTTCTTCCGGGCCTTAAAGGGAAGGTGTGGTAGTTTAACCAATGGGCAACTTGTAACACCCAGCTGAAACGAATCAGTGTGGTGCTGGGCGTGGAAGGCCTGAGGACTGTGGCCAATGACATAAAACAGAACCGGAGCAGAAGGTGGGGCGCTGTTGATGCCCCTGGAGAAGCTTGTCCTGCTGGCTTTCCTGATATGAACTCGGCTGTTATCACAGGAGGAGCTCGGGTCCTCACTGCCGCTGAGGATGGCTGCGGTTCTCTTTGGGGGAGCCCTGGTCCTCACCTTGAGCGTCAATTCCTGGCTCCATGCAGATCCCTCAGCCTGCTGGCACAGATCCTTAACCCACTGGCACAGACTTTCTAGTCCACCCCAGACCTTTGGGCCTTCCCAGTGCAGGCCCTCGATACAGACTTGCATGAGACATTGTCATGGGCTCCAGGCCTCCAGCTGAACTCGTGGAGAACACTGCCATGGGCTCCAGGTCTTCAGCTGGACTTGTGCAGGACATAGCTATGGTATGCAGGCCCTCAGCTGGTTCTTTGGATCTCTAGTGTGTGGATAGATCACTTCACACTTCTGCATTTGACTTTTTGGGTGACTATTACAAAATAATCCTATAAATTATGTGTCCTATATGAAATCTATCCCCTTGACAGCCCTGACTACAACAGAAGGGTTCTTCAATATTGTCAAAATGGCCATACTTCAAAACTGATACACAGATTTAATGCAAACCCAGTCAAAATACCAACAGCATTCCTAATAGAACTAGAGAAAACAATCCTAAAACGCACATGGAAACAGAAGACACTCAGAATAGCAAAAGAAATCCTGGACAACAAGAACAAAGCCAGAGACATCACAACCCTGCATTTTAAGTTATATTACAAAGCTACAGTGATTAAAAACAGCATGACACTAAAATAACACATGTCAGTGGAACAGAATAGGGGATGGAGGAATAACCCCGGGTGCATTCAGTTATCTGATCTTTGACAGAGATCAAAAATATGTGGTAGAGGAAAGATAAACTCTTTAATAAATGGTGCTGGGGCGACTGGCTATCCAAATGCAGAAAATTAAATCTAGACCCATATATCTCACCATGTACTAAACTAAAATTAAAATGGATCAAAGATCTGAATGTTATAAACAATCTTCTGGAAGATAAAATGGGTGAAACTCTTGAAGACAAGGACTTTCTGAACAGAACCCCAGTTGCACAAGACATAACATGAAGAATTGACAAATGGGATCTTATCAGATTTAAAAGTTTCTGCACAGCAAAGGAAACAACCAACAGAGTGAAGAGACAACCTGCAGAATGCGAAAAACTTTAGGCCAGCTACTCTTTGAATAGAGGACTAATATCTAGAATATATAAAGAACAAAAAAAATTAGACCCCCTCAAAATAAAAGACTCAATCAACAAATGGACAACTGAAATGAATAGACACTTCTTAGAAGAAGTATAAACAGTCAATAAATGCTTTATATGAAGAAATATTCGACATCACTGGCCATTAGAGAAATGCAAATTAAAACAGCACTGAGATGCCATCTTACTTTAAAAGAATACCTATCTTTGAGAAATCAAATAATAACAAACTCTGGCTAGGCTGCATGGAAAAGGAATCCTTTTATGTACATGGTTAATAGGAATGTGAACTACTAGTACAATTTTTATGAAAATCAAGAGGGAGACTCCTCAAAGCACAAAAAATAGAAATTCCATTTGACCTAGCTATTCCCCTCCTAGGTATCTTCCCAAAAGAGCTAAAAACATTATGGTACAGAGACACATGCGTACCTCTGTTTATAGAAGCATAGAATTCCTAATATCTAAATCTTGGGAATGATTTATATGTTCATCATGAATGGATAAGGAATACATGGTATTTACACGCAATGAAATGCTACTGTGCCATAAAGAAGGATAAACCTGGGTCATTGGTGGGAAAATGGGAGCACCTTGAGACTATAAAGTTAAGGGAAATAACCAGACACACATGCTTCAATGTCACATGGTTTCTCTCATAGGAGAAACATAAAATATAAATAAAGAGCAAAATATAATGAAGACAATGGGAAAGAGGGAGACAGATCATTTCCAAGTAGAAAAGGGGCCAAGAGATGGAGAGGGGAGGAAGGCAATGAAGAAGAATTCAGATGTGTTCTGTACATGTCCCAGTTCTTGTGAAGAATGTGATCATTATGTACCGCAAACACGTATGAATATTCGAGTTGTGAACTTTCACAGATCCAAACGGACCTGGCCCCCAAAACACAGAACCCACCCCGGAGCACAGCACACATCTCTCTCAAGAGCCCATACTCTATTTTCTCCAAGGGTCCACTTCCTACCTCCACCTCATAAAATCTGCCCATGCTTCTCACTGGCATACCCCAAAACTTTTTTCAACAAGGTAAGTCGGTCAACCTACAACTTATCCCATGGTTTAGTTCTTTTATTTGCTACTTTAGTTCTTCTAGTGTTAGTAGCCGTGGGCTTTGAATGCCAGCACTAAAAGAACAACCTGCAGGCCTCTCTCCGTCTCCCCTGTGGAGGCCTGCTTGGACCCCCTACCCTCGGGGCAACATCCCTCTCACTGAACTTGCCTTCTGGTCTTTTGTAAGAGTCCTTTCTACCAGAACCCCTTTCCAAGAAGTCTTAAAGAAAATAACAGAAGCAGCAGCAGTGGTGGAGTAGGAGAAAATTACTTAATTTTAAAAGGCTCCTTAAATCAAAGCAAGTCTCTGGTTATTATCAACCGATTGTCTTGCAGAGCAGGGGCTGGAGTCTGGAGTAGAGCTGGAGGACGTCTCTGTGGGTGTCTTGAGGTCACACTCCAGCTGTTCCTACAAAGGAGGGTGGAGGAGGGCAAGCAGCAGCCCTGTTGGGATGTGAGGAAAAAGGAAAAACAAGCAGAAAGGAGGAGTCAGGCTGTGCAGTGTTTTTTTAAAAAATGCTACCTTATGAGCTAGGAATAGGAAAGGGGCGGGTTGAGGAATTTTCCCTGCACATCCCAGGAAGACTCAGGTGGAGGGACACTCCTTCTAGGCTCACCACCTACCTGGGGCATCTGCTGTGAAGGGGTTTTGCAGTGTGCATGGATTTGTCTGAGCACGATTTAGCCCCAGGCTTTGCTTCTCTTTCGCTTACTGAGGCTCAGTTTAGCTCTCAAATTCTCAACCCAGAGCTCCCAGGGATGAAAGCTCTGAATGATTTCAACAGAAGCCATAAATAGTGTAAACCACTTAGGAAACATTTTTACTAACAGAAAAAAAATCGGTGACAATTCCGAATCCAGCCAACACTAGGGATAGAAAAACACGTTAAATGGCACCACAGGAACACAATCCACAGACACTTAGTAGCACAAAATTCTCTAGGAGGAAAAACTCTCCAACAAATAAACTGTAAGAAAAGAAAAATGGAGGAGCCTCCCTACAGCTAAGGAGCCAGGAGGAAAATCAACCAACAGCCACGCCTGCCTGCACCTCATTCGCACCTGGGTGGGAAGGGGCTGTGAAGGTAACTCGTGAGTCCGTACCTTGACTAACGTGAATAACACTGCAATGAAGATGGACTTGCAGGTGTCCTCGGGACACGCTGATCCCATTTCCTGCGGTTAAACATCCAGGGGTGACATGGCTGGATCACATGGTAGTTCCACTGTTCACATTCTGAGGGGTTTACACACTGTTTTCCATAGTAGCTGTACTAATTTACATTCCCACCAGCAATGTATGAGGCATTCCTTTTCTCCACATCCTCACCAACACTTATCTTCCATCTTTTTTTTTTTTTTTTT
>RJWM01012403.1:0-56664 GCA_004363535.1 Dasyprocta punctata | reverse complement strand
CAAGTATTACCCTAATACCAAAACCAGAGAAAGACCCAACCAAAAAAGAAAATTACAGGCCAATCTCCCTAATGAACATAGATGCAAAAATCCTCAATAAAATACTGGCAAATAGAATACAGCAAGTTATCAGAAAGATTATACACCATGATCAAGTGGGATTCATCCCAGGAATGCAGGGATGGTTCAACATACGCAAGTCAATAAATGTAATACACCATATCAACAGGGCCAAGGACAAGAATCACATGATCATCTCAATAGATGCAGAAAAAGCTTTTCACAAAATCCAACACCCATTCATGATAAAAACCCTACAGAAAATTGGAACGGTTGGTCTTTACCTCAACCTGATAAAAGCTATATATCATAAACCAACAGCTAACATCTTACTAAATGGAGAAAAATGGAAAACTTTCAAGTTAAAATCAGGAACAAGACAAGGATGTCTATTATCACCACTCCTATTCAGTATAGTTCTGGAAGTACTAGCCAGAGCAACTAGACAAGAGAAAGAAATAGAGGGAATAAGAATAGGAAAGGAAGAAGTGAAATTATCATTATTTGCAGATGATATGATACTCTACATAGAAGACCCCCAAAAATCCATTAGAAGACTTCTAGAAGTAATAATCAAATTCAGTAAGGTTGCTGGATTCAAGGTGAACACTCAAAAATCAGTAGCATTCCTGTACACAAACAGCAAAGTCACTGAGGGAGAAACAATGGAAACCACACCCTTGACTATAACATCCAAAAAAATGAAATACTTAGGAATCAATCTAACAAAGGAAGTAAAAGATCTATACAGTGAAAATTACATTACTCTGAAGAAGGGAATCGTAGAAGATTTCAGAAAATGGAAAGATATTCCCTCTTCATGAATAGGAAGAAAAAACACCGTGAAATGGCCATTCTCCCAAAATTACTATACAGATTTAATGCAATCCCAATAAATATACGAGTTGCCTACTTCGCAGAACTAGAGAAAGCATTATTGAAATTTATCTGGAATCAGAAAAGACCTAGAATAGCAAAGGCAATTCTGGGCAACAAAGGGAAGGCAGGAGGCATCACAATCCCTGACTTGAAACTATACTACAAAGCTACTGTGATAAAATCAGCATGGTCCTGGAATCAAAACAGACCTGAAGATCAATGGAATAGATTAGAAGATACAGCCACAACTACAAACTCACTTAGTCACCTCATCTTTGACAAAGGGGCCAAACATGTCCATTGGAAGAAAGATAGCCTCTTTAATAAATGGTGCTGGAGAAACTGGCTTTCTATATGCCATAAACTAAAACTAGGTCCATGTCTATCACCATGCAGTAAAATAAAGTCAAAATGAATCAGAGATCTGAATATAAAAACAGAGACACTAAACTTACTAGAAGACAGAGTAGGTAAAAATCTTGATGACATAGGAGTAGGCAGAGAGTTCAAGAACAAAAATCAGATTGCACGGGAAACACTTCCCAGAATCAACAACTAGGATCTCATCTTACTAAAAAGTTTTTGCATGTCAAAGGAAATCTCCAACAGAGTGAAAAGAAAACCCACGAACTGGGAAAATATCTTAGCCAATTGTCCATCAGACAAAGGACTTCTATCTAAAACATATAAAGAATTAAAAGAAGTCAGGCCCCTAAAATTCAAGGACTGAATCAAAAAATGGGCATCTGAGATGAATACACACTTCTCAGAGGAAGAAGTACAAACGACAAAAAAAAATATGAAAAAATGTTCAACATCAATGGTCATTCACAAAATGCAAATTAAAACAACACTGAGATTCCATCTCACTCCAGAAAGAATGGTCAAGATTAAAAAATCAAGCAAGAACAAATGCTGGAGGGGCTGTGGGGAAAAGGAACTCTTCTCCACTGTTGGTGGGAGTGTAGACTGGTGCAACCACTGTGGAAGTCAGTGTGGAGATTCCTCAAGAAGCTAGTATTAGAGATCCCATTCAACCCAGCTATCCCTCTTCTGGGCACTGTCCCAGAAGAATTGAAAACATCATACCACAGTGATATTTGTGCACCCGTGTTTATAGCAACCCAATTTGTAAGAGCCAGATCTTGGAAACAACTCAAGTGTCCATAAATCAAAGAATGGATAAAAAAGATGTTGTATTTTTATAGAATGGAGTACTGCTCAGCTATTAAGAAAGATTGCATTGAGACTTTTATAAGTAAATGGACACTACTTGAGGCCATACTCGTAAGTGAAATAAATCAAACCCACATGTGTAAATACCGTACTGTCTCCCTAGTGTCAGAAATGGAAAAGTATATATGATCCAAATCTATAATAAATCGTATGTAAGGGTAAAAAACAGCTCAAAGAGGAAAAGTAATTGGGAAGGGAAAATGGGGAAAGAGAAAAGGGAAAAGGAAAAATACAAATCTGTATATATGTATATGTAAGGTAACTAAAATGAACATACTGCTGAATGTATTAGTTATTGTGAAAGATAAGTTAATACTCATATGATTAGATCAGTTTTACATGTCTCTATCTGTTAATGTAAACAACCATTTTGAATATAATGATACGCAATATTGCAGCCATTGTCAAGTTTCTATCATCCTGTTTTGTAAACCTGTAATGTTACTGTTGTGCATTTACTCTAGTCATTTGTTTGTCTCTTTTGCTTTTTGTCTTTCTTATATGTATCTTTTTTCTCTTAAATAAAAATAAAAAAAAGTGTTACTACCATAGCAAAAGTGGTAGGAATTTAAATAGAGTAAATGACAAATGTTAATCCTATTGTTTCATCAAATGATCCACAGGACAGCTTACATAGGCTAACCAATACACAATTTAAGTATTTCTGCAAGGTTAAATTTAGCTTATCTGATCAAAACACAACATTCAGGCAAATTTTGCACTCAAATAATTCATTTCTTCTCTTCTACAGAGAAAAATGAGTTTTTCCTATACCAGCATAAGAATGAGTAAAAGATGTGAATAACTCATTGTGGATGAAGGCTATCCACGGATTTACACTGCTTTTTCTCATCTACTCTTTATATCTGTGTAGTAACTATTGCATCCACCTCAAAGAAGCAAATGCCCAGCTAAATCTGTGAATTAAAGTGCATTGAAGATAGCTGAATATTGGGGGAAATTATATCTTTGGACAACACTGTGAAATTTTTATCCTCCTGGAAAATGAATCAATTTGATATTTATTTCATGAAGCAAGCTATAAAAGCAATTTTGATACATTCTCCAGTCACACCATTTTCTGATAGCATCAGTGTGGATCCTAACCTGACTCTAAAATATGTTTTTGTGTGTATCCTGCAGGTAAGTTTATATTATTTATTTTTGTTCCACAACCTTAGATTTTGCAGTCCACAAATGGTGGATTAGTTTTTCTTATTGTAACAGTTGATACATTGTGTCAATTTGAGAAGTTTAGAAGTTTAAACCACTCAGCAGGGGGCCAGGGTCTTTACTCTGTAAACATCCTCATCCTATGCAAGAGGAGAGCAGGGAGATGGTGTGAGTGCTACACCCACCCTAGGGTGTGGTAGCCTGCTTACAGTATAAGGGAGGAAAAGAGGCTTGTTCTCCTCTCTCCTTTTTCTTCTTGTTGCTTTGCTGTCTTCTGCCGCTTTGAAGTGTGGCCCCTGTGCCATGACACCTTACTTTGGAGCTAGTTGATTATAGGCTGAAACCTCCACAAAATTTGAGCTACATAAAATTTCCTTCCTTAATTTTGGGTGTCAGGTATTTTGTCTCAGCAATCAGAGAAAAATAATTGAGACACTCACATAATACTCTGATCCCCAGCATTACAGGACAGTATTTTCCACAAGTCCAGTCAACTTGTCTACTGGTGATCAATGTAAGAGGTCTGGGTAGGAACCTCCAATGATTCTTCAGAATTTGGTAGCTCAATGTAATTGATAACATATTTATATGTGTTTAATTCTCAGTATTTTAATTATAAAGAATTCAATAGATGAACCACTGATGGGTCTATAAAAGGAAACTGGCAAGCAATTACACAAGAAAATCATTTCATGGGGGAGTTACATTCACCGTATACCAGACACCCAATAAACTATTGTCACTGCAATATTTTTAAGGTTAATGAAAATCATTCTTTATTAGAAAGATTTAAGACCCATATACCCTGAGACATATAACTGTGATAAATTTGAAATAATTGGTTTTAAAGATTTATTCATGTATTTAAATGTCATACTAAATGAAAAATAACTTCAAATATTTTTTCTTGAAATTTATCCTTTTATTTCCAATGTATGATACTGTTGACATATACAACGTTTGGCATGTAGATTAATAGCAATTTGGAAATAGAAACTTAATATGTGCTAGGATTTCTCTGTCCATTATGATATGTGGTTTCCATAGTTTTTGTCTACTAGCTAGATATATTTGAATCCTCATGAGATCACAGGTAGATAGTCTTGAAATCTATGTTTTTGCACATTTGTTCATTTTATAAAGTTAAAAATGTAAAATAATTTCATATGATGTTTTGATTGATTTTTAATTGAAAGGCAGTTCAATTGATTCTTTTTTGATGTTTTACTAGAGTTTTCTTGTGTGTTACAAGATTGTTACATTTCAGTTTGGGTAACTGGGATTTCTTTATCAATTTTAATTCCTAAAACCACTCTCTTTCCTCAAAACCTTCCCCTTATCCAAAATGTTGGCCTCTCTGTTTCCTACTATTTCTCCTTTATTTTACTCTTTAATTTATACTTTGAGTTTCTCAAGTAAGAGAAAACATGTGATATTTAACAGTCTGTGTCTCACTTATTTCACTTAATGTTATGCTAGAGAAACCTATCTGTGTTTCTGCAAATGATATGATTTTGTTCTTCTTTATGGCTAAATAATAATCCACAGTGTATCACTCACTGTCTCTCATCCAGTATTAAAATCAAATGAAAATGGAACAGTGACTGCATATCAAAGTGGAAATGTAGAAATTGCTGGAAGATGAGATAGGGATAACACATGAAGTCACAGGAACAGGCAGTGACTACCTGAAAAGAATTGCTACAGCACAAGGAGTGATACAAAAAATCAAGGTGTACATCAGATCAAAATTCTTCAGTGTAAATGTATCAATGAGTGAAGAGAGCCTCCAGAATGGGAAATATTTTTCAGACTAACATCTACAATAGAAAAAGAACTAAAAAAAATTAGCCTCACCCAAAAGAAAGTATTTTCTTTTTGGTTATGTTTTCAGTCATAGCTTCTAAAGAATCTTGTGAACAATGCCAGAAGAAGGAGGACTGAGTAACATTCCTTCTTTGTGAAATTTCTTTATTATAGTGAAATAGTGAGTAGTTTCCCAAAATTAGCCATGTAAATGCAGCCCATAGATGGCTTTTACAATAGCATTACACACACACACACACACACACACACACACACACACATTTATTGATTGCTTAGTCTGTTCTTTCTTTATCAATTGGCTTTAATTCCAAGAGACTGTTTACTTACCCTCTTTGTTTTAGTTACAGCCATGCTGCTTTTTAAACTCCCTGGCTTTGCCATACTCTTTTTACCTGAATCCAGTCTGCCAAAAGCACTTCTTAGAGAATTTTAGTTACATTGGTTGTTATTACCACATGAGCTCATGTCCATTTTCTCTAAATCAGACTTCTGCTTTGTTTTCTGAAGTGCTTTGCACTCATAAATACTGTCAACTTTAGCACATAGTTCAGCAAAATATGTCCTATAACTATGTGATATATTAAGTTTCCATACACAGAAAGCTGGCACCCATGCTGATATGTTCAGTTCTCCATTTTAACTTATAAATCAGGGAGCAGAAAAGAGTCAGTTTAGCCTGGTTGGAGTCATTGGTTGCCAAGTCGAGGGTCTTCTGGTGCCCTGTGAGCCTGGCCCTGTGTCCCATGGAGGAAGGCCCATGTACCATCCACAGAGAAGAGCTCCCACCCCGTGGGACTCGGTGCCCAGTCCACATGAAAGGGGAGACAAAGACAGTGGCTCCACACTCAGTGAATCATGAAAGGTGACAGAAAAAGGAAACCATTCTAATGATGTATTTTAAGTTTAATGATATAAAGGATTAAGAATATTAAATGATTATTTTCCTCAAGGCAAACTGATATTCAAACTCATCTGTTGAATACATTAATATTTGTTTCATAATTTTGTTAGAGTTTTCTGGTTCAATAGAGAAGCAGAAGGACAGAGAAAGTGGCTGTTTATTGAGAATGCAGAGAGGAGCCCATAATCCACAGGGGATTGGCTTTCTCTTCCAATGGGATACAGAGAGGCAGAGGGCTATGACTTTTGATCAGAAGTGGCACATGAGACGGGATTGGTGATGTGCGAGGAACTAATTGGAATTTTCTTTGCACACAAATGGGAAAGTAACAGTTTGGGAGGAAGGGGAAGAAGGAGGGAGTGGTCATGAGGGTAAGCATTCCTGTTTTGCCCTTCCACCATGTTAGACCATTGCCATAATTGTACAGTAATTTATACCAGGGCAAGAACATTTCATTCCTGTCTTTGCATTGTTAGGCAAAGATGTCGTATCTCTCTGACTACTTTCTTCTGGACAGGGATATCGTGTTGGGTTTGGGGGGGGTTGATGGGATGACGGTTGATGCCCATGTAGAAGCTGGTACCAGATGTTTTAGCCAGGATGAGGAGTTTATCATTGGTGAACGTTTGCATCCTAGATTGGAGAAATAAAAAGACAAGGTGCTATGAGGAGGCAGGCTGCTATCATAATTAAAGGACCCAGGAGAGGTACAAGGAAAGGTGCCCATGATCCAAATGTGTTGTTCCATCAAGACCATGGTGAGGAAGAATCTGAAAAATGAGTGTGGAGTTGGGAGGGGTGAAGTTACATGAAGCAATTATTCCCCCATCTGAAAGGGTAAAAGTAGAGGTGTAGGTAGAACTTGTCCTTGGCCCAGGGGTTGTGCTGTAGAGAATGAGAAACACAAAAAATGTAAGGCTTGACAGTTGAATCATGTTTGGGAAGTTATAGACTAGGCATGGGGAAGCCTGTGGCTGTGTTACTATTTGGGAGATGAGAACCCAGACCAAAAGGTGTCTTATGTTTAACTAAACAGTGGAGGGTGGAGAGAACTAAGATAGTTGCTAGGTAGAACAGTATGAAAACAATTTTATGTATATCTTTAAGGTCTAGGACTATGAAGTGAGTGGTGGAGGGAGGAATATGAGAGAGCATAGTATAAGGGTTTGGTACCACTGGGTGAATTGGGGTAACAGTGTTGATTACCCTAAGGTCCTGTACCAGATGATAGGACCTATTAGGCTTGAGTATTGGGAGAATGGGAGTATTGTAGGGTGAATGGGTAGATTTGAGAAAACCATTGTCTAAAAAATGCTTGATTATAGGTTTGAGCCCTTGTAGATGTTTGGGAGCTATAGGAAAATGGGGGATGCAAGGAAAGATTGAAGGATCTCTGAGATAAATTAAAACAGGTATAGCATGGGTAGCATGGGTGGGGTTGGAGGTATCCCAGACTATGGGATCAACAAGGAAAGAAGGAAGAGGAGGGGATGGGTTTGCAGCACATTATGATGGTGTTTGGAGGACAAGAGCTGTAGGGAGGGAGAAGGTAAAGGGGAAGTTAAGCTTTTGCAGGAGATCCCTACCTAAAAGGGGTGTGGGACATGTTGGTATTACCAGAAAGCTATCGGTGAAGAAGAGAGTTTGGAATCTGCATGGAATGGGCCCTGTTTGAAGAGGCTGTGTAGGTTGGCCATCAACACCCACTACAGAGACTGAGGATTTAATACAGTGGCCTGAAAACTCAGGAAGAACACTGTATGACACCCCTGTATCTATAAGTACAGGGAGTGTCTTACCTGAGACCTCTAGTGAGACTTGGGGCTCCGAGAAGGATACCTTAATGGGGGCTGTGGGCCCTGAGCCCCATGAATCTTCAACAGCAAGTCCAAGTAAATTAGCCAGTGATGAATCTGGTGGTGACGAGATCTCCTGTGAGGGCAAGGAGTTAGAGGATGGTTTAGCCGCTCTTTGGTGGCTAGGACAGTTGCTCTTCTAATGGTCCTTGAGATTGCAGAGGGGGCAGGGCCCAAAAGGAGTTCTAGGATTGGGGTATTCTTTTGCCCAGTGTTCTTCCTTGTTGCACTTGAAGCATCATCTGTGAGGGGCTCAGGCAGCTCCACCTCATTGTGGTTTACCTGTCTTAGAAGCCCCAAGTGCCACTGCTAAAAGATCAGACTGATATTTAGCAAGTTTCTTTTATTGTGCCTCTTTTTCTTCCTTTTGAGTTTTATCTCAGTTGTTGAAAACATGAAAAGCCATATTAAGAAGGTTTCCCTTTGGCGTTTGAGGGCTAAGTTCAGCCTTTTGTAGTTTTGCTCGAATGTCAGTGGAAGACTGAGAAATAAAATAAAGTTAATAACAATTGTCCCTTCATGAGGCTCTGGGTTTACATAAGTAAACTTAATTAGGGTGTCCCTAAGATGTGTCAGGAACATAGCAGGGTTTTTATTAGCCTCTTGTACTTGTTCTGAAAGCTTGTTATAGTTAGTATGCTTGTGAGCTATTTTATTAAGGCCCACAATTATACAAGAAATCATCTTATGTACTTTATAAGAACTTTGTCGATTTTGGTAATCCCAGTTAGGGTCCTGTTCAGGCACTGTAGCAGGCCCAGGGTCATTTTCAGCAGTATTTGTTTTATATCTATGATCAGCTTCCTTGTGAGCTGCTTGCCATACCTGAGCCCACTCTTTTGAGCTGAGGGTGGCGTTCAAAATCATGTAAACATCTTTGAAATGTAAATCATAACAATTAGTTATAAATTCAAACTCTTTAATATAATTTTGTGGGTCAACAGAAAAAGTACCTAATTTATGGTTGATCTGAGAGAGGTCGGTGAAGGAAAAAGGAACATGAATGAGAACTAGTCCTTTGGGACCAGCCTGTTCCAGAAAGGGGAATAGGGATTGAGGCTGAGAGGGCTGTGGAGTGGGAGGTGCAGATGGCCACTGAGAAGCCAACTGCCGAGCAGCCATCTGTGGGCAGTTACAGGGTCATGGACCGTAAAATGGCTGTTCATCACCATGCAACAGGGAAGCACAAGATTGTAACTGGTTACAATGAGACCCACAACAACATGACCACTGCTGAACACATGATGAGGGATGGCAAGATGGCACCTGTTCTCCATGTGGGCTGCAGCGAGACAGCTGCTGAGGACCACGTGGCATGAGACCACAAGATGGCAGTCAAGCACCATGCAGTCTACTAGACAGTTTAAACACGTGATACGGTTATGGTGAGTCAGCAGGGAGAATGGTAATGCAGGAATAGAGGGAATAGAAGAAGTGGGGCTGGCCAACGGGACAGATGGCTCAGGTTGAGGGGATTGAGGAGCCTGAGATTGGGGAGAGGAAGTAAAGGAAGAGTTAGAGACTGCTGGGGGTGAGGAAAGAGGATGAGACCAGGGACTCAGAAGCCTCTGGTTGAGAAGGCCAAGGGGCTTGGGCTTGGGGATATGGGAGAGGGGCAGTAAAGACAGGTGGCACATTGTCCAAGGGGCCCAGTGGGGAGGAAGGGAGAGATTTTGGTAGAGTAGAGTGAGCCAGAAGTATTTGGGCTGCTGCACATGACTGAGAGAAGAATACTTCCTCAAAGTGAGAAATACCTGAATATAAGGGAGTTCTGCCAACCTGCCACCATTGTGGCAAAAATTATATAAATCTTTAAGGATAGAGGTGTCAAATGTCTCCCCCTTAGGCCATGGGCTGGCATTAAGCTGGTAGGTCAGCCAAGCCACCTGGCAGTACAAGAGCAGTTTTTTTTTGTTTTTATAGCCTTTTTAAGGCCAAGAGCACCAAGGTTATGAACCAGGCACCCCAGAGGTGTGTTTTTTGGTGGACAGGAAATAGTATTCCCCATAGTGGCCAAATTATAGGTGAGCCAAGAGACAACTCTGCCTCAGCACGTGAGAGCTGTGAGCCCTGCCTAAGGAATGAGAGCTGTCTTGGGTCACACTTAGCAAAAGAGGTTGTCACCTGCTTTGAAAGTGCAACACAGAAGGTCCCAACACCCATTCTCATTGGCCATTACCAAGAGTGTGGAGTGGGGTCCCAGAACAAGAGGGTGATGGCTCTTCCTCGGGCTGCCTGCCCAAGGAACATGAGAGTTGATCTCCCTGTCCAGGGATGGAAATGGATGGGCTATCTGACGTAAGCTTCCAAATTTTTAAGGCTGCGAACAGCTCTGCCTCTGTTATCCAAGGAGTGTGACAGCTGTTCTTGATGGAGAAATGGGAACAGATAATCCCAGATGGAATGGTAGCTCACCTGTGACAGATGAAATCATCGGTGTTTGATACAGGCTGGCAGTGGCAAATAAGCAGGTCCCGGAGGAGAGAAGGACTGGCCTATAAGCAGAGAGAGCCCAGGATTGGGGATTGAACCCCCAGGAGTTAATGCACTCTGCCAAGTTCCCAGGTTTCAGCACCAAATGTTAGGGTTTTCTGGTTCAATAGAGAAGCATAAGGGCAGAGAAAGTGGCCCTTTATTGAGGATGCGGACATAATCCGCAGGGGTTTGGCTTTCTCCTCCGATGGGATACAGAGAAGCAGAGGGTTATATGACCTCTGATCAGAAGTGGCACATGGGGTGGGCATTGGTGATGTGCGAGGAACTGATTGGAATTTTCTTTGTGCACAAATGGGAAAGTAACAATTTGGGCCAAAGGGGAAGGAGGAGGGAGTGGTCGTGGGGGTAAGCATTCCTGCTTTGCCCTTCTGCCATGTTAGACCATTGCCATAATTGTACAGTAGTTTATACTAGGGCAAGAACCTTTCAAATTTCTCCTTTTTTTTTTTAAAAGCAGAACATTTTAAATGACATCTAACATTTTAGAAGTTTTAAAATGTTCAACACATCGCTATCAACTAAGTACAGCATTTTCTCCTGCAAATAATTTCTACATTTCAGAGCATGTGTGATCAATTCCTAAGACTGTTTTTGTGTGTCTATGGCCAGATAGAAAACTAACTCTTTAGCAGAGAGAAAGTTTAATTATTACTGTTATTACTTACACTAATTCAAGATTTTCAAGCCACATATTATTCCACAAGAGTTAAGCCACACTTGTTAGCTTTCAAACTAAGTTAATTTGTAGAGATTCAATTGTTTAAAGGGTTTATGCAATTTGATTTAATGTTCTAAATGTACACATTTATATAGGAGTAATGAAAGAGTGCATATTGCATTGAAGAAATGGTATAATTTGTACCCAAAGATAGAAGGTGCAAACCAAAGTGAAAACAAAAGTATGAAAATACAGGAAATGATTATACATTTACCATGTAATGTTCTTATCACAGTTCATAACTACTATATTCTTATGTGTTTGCATTACTAAAGGTAGTACATGGCTTAGTGTATCTCTTATTGTTATTTAAAAGTCCAATCACAGGTAAGAACTAACTTTTCAAATGTAAGAGGAATGGGTGGCCTTGACTATTATCTCCCTAAACTGTTTTTGAGAGCTGGTGAACAGGGTCTGAAGGTGACTCAGAAGATGTAGTCTTTAGTGATAGAGGCATTGACAACATTCTGTACTAAATGTATTTCATGTGTCAGTACTGTGTTGTTTTGGCTAGACCAGAAAACAATCATTCATTAAATTATCCCTCTTCATATTAAAGAATAATGTAACAAAACCATAGAAAATATTAGGTCACTTTTGGAGTTGAGCAATATATTCCAATAACTCTATTTATATTGATTCTATTAATAAATAAGGACCCTTTTAGACAAAAAAATCAATTCATAGAAAATATCAAGGTTTAATTCAAAATTCATCATATCTTTACACAAAAAGCCAAATATTATAGTATGATAAATGGAAATCAAAAAGTTGTTTTCATGAATTTTCACCACAAATAAATATTACTGCATTTTTCAAAACACATATTATTACCCTGATTTCATACAAAAATGTCAAAAGCAGAACTGATGTCAAAGAATCTTAAATTTCTTTCCCCTAATTGAGATATTCATGGAAAGGATGTTTCACAAATAAATGAAAAATGGATCATTCTGTGTTACCACTTTCCATAACCATTCATCAATGCCTTCGCATTTTATTATTAAATCTTTATTATGACAGGAAAATGAGGAAAATTGATTTTAAAAAGGCTTAAATAGCAAGGACACTTTATTCAATAGATAATTATCAATTTTCACGGAAGGAAGAATAAATTGTTTCACGTGGTTCTTATAATTACTATCTCACTGATGACAAGTACGTGTACATTAACATAATACTACAAAAGATTTAATTAAATATCATTGTTTATTATGGCTTAAAACTCCAAATGTATATGAAGTCATTCACTCATGTCTGTATTTCTGATGATCAAGTTTCTTATTTATAATAGAAAGTTATTCAGATGTGATGCCACCTGACTGGATGCTCAGCATGCTGTGAGTTGAGGGAGGAGGGGTACAAGTTCAAGCCCAGAACAGGCAGCTTAGAAAGCTGCTGGGACCCTGTCTCAAAAAAAATTTAAATGTGCTGGGATGTAACTCACAATAAAGGCCCTCAGTACAATCTCAAGAACAAAAAATTAAAATAAAATAATATAGCATAAGTAAGATAAACAGTATTTAGAGGGTATTAAATTAAAGAAATACACATATATTTTATATATTGTCATAGGTTAAGCAAAACTAAAAATTATTTAAGACCTATTTTCCTGGTATTGATTCGAGACATAAAAACTAAGCAGAATTGTTAAATCAATGGCTACATTGCAGTATTTGGATATAGTAATTATTTTGTTAATTCAAGTTTGTAATGTAAAGATTAGTTATATCAGTAAAAAACAAAGAAAATTAGAAAACCAATTCACTGTCTTATTCATTCTACTGCTATTGTGTCACCTCCAAGTCGTCTTCTGTTTTGCAGACTCACGGTGAAAGCCCACCAGCTTCTTCAGTGCACCCTTCATGTCCTTATTCCTCAGGGTGTAAATGAGGGGATTGAGGCTTGGAGTCATTATGGTGTAAAAGAGCGTGACAAACTTTCCCTGGTCTTTGGAGGCACTGCTGCCTGGTTGCAGGTATAAGTAGATAATAGCTCCATAGTATATAGTCACCACACTGAGATGAGATCCACAGGTATTCATTGCTTTTCTTTGCCCTGCTTTTGACTTCATTCCCACCACAGCTTTGCCAATGAATCCATAGGAAATAAGAATAAGGGTCAGGGGTGTGAGGACAATGACAATGCCCAAGGCAAAAACAGACATTTCAACTGTTGTGGTGTCTACACAAGCTATCTTGACCATAGCGGGCAACTCACACAGGAAATGATCCAGAAGCTTATTTCCACATCTAGGCAAATTCAGGGTGAGTGTGCACAATACTACAGAATTGGCCAAGCTAATACTCCAGACCACCATAACCATTCTGAGACACAGAGGCGGGCTCATGATTACCAAATAATGCAAGGGCTTGCAGACAGCTGTGAATCGGTCATAGGACATGATGGCCAGGAGAAGGCACTCAACAGAGCCCAGCCACATGTACACATAGAGCTGAATGATGCAACCTGCATAGCTGATGGTCTTCTCGGGTCCCCACAGGTTCACTAGCATCTGAGGGACAATGCTGGTTGTGAAACACAGGTCTAGGAAAGACAAATTCCTGAGGAAAAAGTACATTGGTGTGTGGAGTCTGGAATCCTGGTGACATACAAGAATGATGGCTGAGTTACCCACCAGTGTGATAAAGTAGAAGATGGTAACAACTCCAGACAGGACAATCTCCAGGTTGGGATGGTCAGAGAAGCCAAGCAGAATGAAACCATTAAAAGAACTATAATTGCTCTGGTACATAATTATTCCACACCAAAATCCTGAAATGAAGAGAATCAGAGGAGGAAAAGGGAAAAGTCATGTAAAGGAAGGAAGAAGGAAAAGAGTAAAGAAGCAGGAGTATGAAGAGAGAAGGTCAGAAGGGAAAAAGAAAACAACAAAAAGGAAGAAGAAAAGAAAAGGAAGAAACTTTGTTAACATGATCTAAAATATAAAGAAATGTGAAAGTAAATAATGTAAAACAATGTACATAAATGATTGAGAAAACATTAATAGATAAAGTCACAAAAATTGTCAATTTATCTGACAGCAGTTGTAGATTCATTGATGGTGGTGGATTTAATACATAGGTTACTTAGTACTCCAATTTTAGACTTAGGTCTACATTTTCTCATAAGTCAGTTTGAAAGTTTGAAAATGATGTAACTGATTTTTATAAAGCTAACTAATTTATTGTACTAAGCACAGTATTTAATGTCATCAACTAATTCACAAAATCTGTTTGACTAAAGTCACTATGAGGGAAAGAGTGCTGCTGTTTTGCCATGTATTAATAAAGCAAAATTGAAATCCCAGGCATTAAGAGATCTAGCATTTACCCCATTTTTCCCTGGCCTCTTTACCTCTTCCAACCACAAATGCTCAAATCACTAATTCCGATAAATGTGAGTAGAAATTGTTTGTTCACTCTTCTCTGACTTTAAGAGTCTCTTGCATCTCTTCCCTAATACAAACCAGTATGCACTTATTTCTAATGCAGGCAAATGTCTTCCCTTCTTGCTTCCAGGATGTCACCTCACCTTGCTCCATGATTGAATAGGTTCACAGCATACACATGTCTAGAACTCTCCAGTGCTTTCTACTTGGATTCAGAAATGCCCTGGTTCTCTGTGTGCCCTGGGTTGCCCCACACACTTGGACTCCATGACAGACCTCTTCTCCCCTCACAGACCACCTCAGTGCTTACCATGAACCGCTGTTCAGCTGTCAGCCCCTCAGAGCTTAGCTCCACCAGAAGTCCTGGGCGTCTGCACTGCGTACTGCACAGTCCCCCTCATTTGCAGATCACTCCCTAAATGTTTCTCACCCAAAGAGGGCACTGTAACCTGTACTTTCCATATGTTTGGATCCTGTATCATGGATGGAGAACTCCTGTGCAGAGCCTTTGTTATACAGAGCTGAAGAGCCTCTCTTCACATCTCCTCCCACTGCGTTCAGCCATGTGACCTAGGCAAAGTGAATGGCACTGTTGAACTCAAGGTCCTCGTCACAAAGCAGAGTGCACAAAAACATCAGTGCCCAGGTGAAGAGTAAAAAATGAATAGATGTAAGGGCTGAAGCATCATTGGGATGTAGCATACCTCAAAAGAGTGCGCCTACAGGAATTACAATGAGGATAAATAGCAACCCTACAACCTGTTGGCAAACACTGAATATTCTTCCTCTCGAAACTAGTATAAGTACTAGTAAGGAGGCAAACATCAACACTGCTTTTGTTTCATCTAAACAAAACGCAGCTGAACACCCACATAAAGCATGACATAAATACAAAATAAATATGGTTTTTGAATCAATGGAAGCTTATACTATGAATAATCGTGAAAGAATCACTTGAAAGTTTTAGTCAGCTTAAAAAGATATTAAGAATAGGTTGTGAAGTCACTTGAATAGAGTGATAGGAGCAGACAGATGAATGGGAATGCCTATGGATTTATCCTCATGGTAACAGATATTGCATTTATTCAGCTTGGTGAAAAATAATTTAAAACTTTAACCTCTGTTGAAGGACTCATGGGCTCAGCCTCTACAGCGGTGCTGCCCAGCACAGCTCCTCTGGGCCCCATGAGCATCTCAGAACTGCAGGATGGGTGCACTGACAGGTGATCAGAGGTCCTCTGCCCTGGACTGGCCCTGCACCACACAATACCTTCTTACTTCCTGAGGACAAACCACATCTGGGAAAAATCCATTCCATAGTGGACGGTGATATTAAGCATGGCTAGGGACATGTCCCTATGCTAATTGCTCTTATCACAAGCAAAGAGGGCGGAGTGGCAGAGAACATTTGGAATGAGTGGAGAAATTCAAGACATGAAGTGTGGTGATGATTCCACAGGTAAACAGTCATCTCCAAACTCACTGATTTGCATCTTTGTCTTTGTCAACAATAACTTCATAAGATAATTTAAGGAATTGAGAAAAATATTAAATTGAAAAAAACCAGAAACATTCTCCTTTCTCTGTGTGCAGGTTATGCAACAACAGGTCACACTGTTTGTTTATCATGACAGCTCACTGATGAATTTGGGCACAAGAGAGGTGTTAAATAGTGACTAAGGTTTGAAGGTGGGCACATTTAGAAACTAATGAAATACATGGGTTCAGATAAGTTTTTACAGAGAGACAGGTGGTGACATCTTTAGAGTAAGTTTTTCAAATGTCATGATTGAACTCTCAGTTCTGCCATTGGCCATCTTGGGTATTCAACCTGTCACAAACCATGAGAGCTCTATCAAAATAATGCCGTACGTGGCATGTAAATACAATTTTATCTGGCATTTAAAAATAAAGATGGATTTTCATAAGATAAGAACTTAAGAAATAAAACTAATTCATGTTTATTTTCATTAGTACGTTTGTGTATAAATATGAATCTAATTCTGAAAAAACTTTTCAGCTAAAGCAATATGAAAATAAAAATTAGACTTCTTTTAAAGTCAATTTCATGCTATTATTTCTTAATCATTTCCATGGTCAACATAGCAGACAAACATTAACTCTAGAAAGGATAAAAATCTTTCTTCTGCCTATCAGAAAAATGACACAAAAAACTCCAAATAACACTCCATGCACAGTATGATGTTAAAAGTGGAAGAAAGCCAGGCGTGGTGGCACACTCCTTTAATCCCAGCACTTGGGAGGCTGAGGTAGGAGGAGTGTTGTGAGTTTGAGGCCAGCTTGGGCTACAACGTGAGGCAAGGCTGGCCTGAGCTACATAGTACGACCCTGCCTCAAAAACACTAGGGCCGGGAGTTTGGCTCAATAGCTTATGCGCCTGTCTGGCAGGTGCAAAATTCTGAGTTTGATCCCTGGTGCTGAAAAAAAAAAATTTCAGTTCTCCAAGCTCTACAATCTTTAAGCACAATATATTTCTATCATTTTCATACCAATATGTGTTTCTGCTTATATTTCTGCAGGATTACACTGTATATATTACCCTTCAAGAAATAGATTCATGTCTTTTTCTTATAATGTGCAGTAAATTTAAACTTTCTTTATAGATTAGATAAAAAGAAGAGTGATCTGCAGTGATTCACAGTATTTATTTATTCTCAGTCTTCTGAGAACAGATCAGAAAAACTGACCACACAAATTTAGCTCTTTTCTTTTACTTGCTGCAAATTATTTTCCATGCACATGGTTTTCCAACAGCTGCTACTGAAGCACCTTACTTTGAGCAGAGCTGGTAGCTGCTGGCAAGCTCTAGATCCTTCATAGTCCACAGAATGTATATCAGGTCTGGGAAACTGCTGCCATTAAGGTTGTGCTAGTTTGCACTCTCCCTGCAACATCACAGAGGAATGAGTTCAAGAGATTCACTGTGTAGCACATGACTGTAATTAATAATGTTATGTTGTATCCTTGAAAATTGTAGAGAGTTTGGATGTTATATGATTTCACCAAAAGGTGATTACTTCTGAGTTAATGTATTTGCTGTGTAGTTACATTTAGGTGTCTATAATTAATATATACTTCCAGGTACCACATACTGTCACATAAATACAATTTTAGCTGTCAAAGAAAAATAATAGAAGAATGCTAACACACAGAAAGAAGAAAATCTGTTTTTTAAATGATTTTTCTAGAAAGGGAATATGTTGTAAATAAAATCTAATATCCAATAATGTTAATTTTAAACACTAGAATAATAGCACATTTTAAATCTGTTAAATGAACATTTTTATAGCAAATATATATACATATATTTGCTGGATAACTTCAGTTGGTGTTGTGTCAATGACATATAGTACCTCAAGTAGTGATCCTTAACATGGATGCTCAAAACAGTTGCCTCTGAAATATCTCATATCCCATCTTCAAAGCTCTGGGCAGTATGCTGAGGATTATATTTATATGTTTACATGGTTGTCTTGGTGACCATGAGGTATGATCCAAACGTTTCAGTGACTCAGGAGTCACTTAAACACTAGATCCTAGAACAAACAGATATTCTTAAGATATTTAAGAGCTGTTCTATGATGGAGTATAACTGTTCTTAAAATTACAAAACACAACAGGTTCTGTAATTGAATACATGAGCACTGTTAGCCTTGTGACACGTTTCAAATCAGATAACTCCTAGTAACTGAGCAATAAAATATATTTCGGTATCACTTTTGTATAATAATAATCAATATGCTGCACACATTATACATAAAATATGAGAGAATGTGGGGGACAGAATATGGAGCTGATCTCTGGAGCTGAAATCTTGCTAGTTCTATCAGATGATTCAAATTGGAAAAATTATGAAACGTTTCTGTAATTCAGATTACTTACCTAAAATAGCAGATGGACTGAGTATGTGGCTCAGTGGTAGAGCTCTTGCGTTGAATGCAGAAGGCCCTGGATTTAATCCCTAGCACCATACACACAAAATTATTCTTTTAAAATAGGAGAATAATAATAATATGTATTGTATGGGACAGATATTAAGGTTTAAAATCTTCAGTATATTGAAAGTACTACAGTACTGACTGGCACACATTAAGCATTCAAACCAGTACCAGTTTTTGTGATTTCAATTTGATTTGGATCTGTGTTCTATAGACTGTTCTTTACATCAGAAAGAGGAAACCACATACGACAGGTGACAAAGAATCTCTGCTTGGCATTAGGATGACACTCCAGTCTGTATGTGTATTCCAACATGTACTCTGTGTCAGTGCTGTTATGCAAAATGATGATGCACCCAGGCATGGTGGCACATGAATTTAATCTCAGCATTCAGGAGGCTAAGGAAAGATCATCACTGTGAATTCGAGGTCAGTCTTGGCAAAACACTGAACTCAAATCCTGCCTGCACTGCACAGAGAGACACTATCTCAAAAAATATAAAATGATGAAGCAAATACAACTCGATTATGCATGTTATCAAATTTCTAAATATTAGACCATTGAAACTATCCATTTAAGATTAGCAAAATACATTTTCACGAACAAGGTCCAGTGCATGATAAAATATAACTAAGTATATGAAAACTCTGGAAACAGTAGACAGGAGAGACGGACAATGGAGCATTCAGAAAGTATTTTCAGATTTTAAGTAACACCGCCCAAATATGATCAAATACATTGATCAAACAAATAGAAGACAAAGTTGACAATTTTCATGCTGTACTGGATTGTCCTGTGTCAATCTTATATCGCCCTCATTTGTTTCTCAGGCTTCTGCTACACAACATAGAAGAACCGATGAATGAGATTATCCAGGATTGTGCTCACTGTGGAGTTCTGAATTAGAGCTTTCCCCAGAAGAACCAGCAAATTTGAGGTCCAATATTAGTGGAGTCAGTTCCAGTGAGATGGTGAATGGACCGAATATCTGTACCTCATAAGTCTCTGTGGTAAAACTCTAACATCCTCTATGATGGTATTTTTAGGTGAAGCTTCTATAGAGTATTATTTTAAGGTGAGTCAATGAAGGTGGGTCTACTGGATTGAATTAGTATGCTTAGCAAAGAGTAAGAATGACCAGAGAACACCTCTCTATCTCTATCTCTGTCTCTGTCTCTGTCTCTATCTATATCATCTTTTTCACTATCTGTATCTTCATTTCCAGCTCCAATTCCAGTTCCATCTCTATCTTTGTGTGCCAAGGAAGAACAAACGAGGAGGTGGACATTTGCAGGTAGGAGAGAGGTTTCTTTAGGTACTAACTGTGCCAGCCTGTTGGGCTTAGATTTCCAACTCCAGAATTGTGAGTAATAATTTTCTGTCATTTATGGTACCCTGCATGTGGTGTTTTGTCATTGCAGTCTGGATGCACTAAGATAACTGAGTAGAAAAATGCAAAAATCACAATGTCTTCCCACAAAACCCTAAAAATTATGTTCTCTGTTTCCCACTGCAGTAGCTTGAGGTTCCCTCTGGCATACCCTTTAGAATTGCAGCAGCATTCCAACAAGCTCCTGGATCAACTATCTCCCAGCTTCTGCCAAAGACCCTCCTGATTTCAGTGGCAGATTCTGTCACCTTCATTTTTCCAAACTCTGTCACATGCAATGTGCCTTCATTCTTGCATTAAATCCTTCCCTCATGGATTAAAAGGAGTGGTCTTTCTTCTTCTGATCAAACCCTACCTGACTTGGGTTATTGTATGAAAAGTGATTCTATGCTATGAAAAGATACCCCTAACAACTGTGATCTGGGATTGATAACTTATCTAATCATATTTGATATCAATAATAACTCTTTTGTCAGGGGAAATACTAGAGAAGAGAGCTCTTGTCAGGTATATAATCCTGCATGTGCAGCTATAACAAAATACCTCAGACCGGGTAGTTTGTAAAGGACAGAACTTTATTCCTCTGGATTCTGGTTCCTGACAAGTTAGAATCTGGTGCTAGAAGATTCTGTCATCCAGTGAGGGTGTGTACTCCTGAGGAGGATTGTGTTCTCTCACAGTGTGGAGGGAAGACTGGTGCACAAGAACCCCCTCTTCCACCAAGCTCTTTGTGAAGACACTTGAGGTCATGCATGAGACAGGTGCCTCCATAGATTATCACCTCCCAGGGCCCCAAACCCAAATTCTATCACGTTGGGAACACTTGACACTTGGAGGGAACTAAATTTGTTTCCTCTTACTTAAGGGAACATCACTTCATCAGAGCAGATGCTTGTTCTTTGTGAAATTCATAGCCAGGATCTTTAATTACTTCCAAATATTATCTAGACTTAAATCCTGGCATATGTTGGGAATGAAGACTGTCTATGAGGGTGTACCACACACATCAAAGAGATTGTGCTAACCTATACAAAGAGAAACCTGAGTAAATGCCTGGAGTGAATTACCAGTGTGCTGGTTTAGGGAGAAAGGACTAACATGCTGGGGGAACTGACTTATCATAAAAGATGCATGGATTAGAGACTCTGTATCTGCACATTTGTTTGGGACACTGGGACTGATTCTAACAGTTAGCTCATTTGATTGACTAACCTGTAATAACCTACACTGAATAAATAGAATGACAACACTTTTCAGAATATTTGTGTTGGTTAGTATTCTATTTCTTTAAGAAAATATTTGAGAAAATCAACTTAGAAGAGGAAAGAGTTTTTGTGGCTCACAGTTTTAGAGTTTTTGGTCCATAGTCAGCTGGTTCTGTTATTGTGGGCTTGTGGTGAAACAATATCATGGCAGAAGGGTATGGTAGAGTAAAGCCTTACACATACATACCTTATAACAAACTGGAAGTAGAGACAGAGCCTAAGAGAAAGGGTTCAGGGATAAAATGTCTTCAAACCATACCCTCAGTACTGGCCTTTTCCAATTTGACCCCTTCTCCTAAGGGTCCACTTAGCTATGATTTCATTAATGAATCCATCTACCAATGAAGCTGGAACCTTTTTCTTTTTTCACTTATTTCCTAAAACTGTATCATCTGACAATGAATCCTTCATCCAGTGAGTCCTTTGGGGGCATATCTGACTCACCAACATAGTCAGTAGTGTTAAGATATGATCGTGTGATTTGCTTGCTCACTCGGAATCATATGCTCAGACAGATACTGAAGAAAGATCCTTGCCCAGACTTTGCAGAGTACATTGATGGGGCCACAATGACATCAGAATGTATCGCAGTGGGTGTATTTCAAAACACGGACTATAAAAAACTGGAGAATCCAGAAGAAATTGACAGATACTTAGATGTATAGTAATTACCAAATCTGGGTCAATGTAAAGTGCAAATATCCTGAGTAGTTCAATAGCAGGTAGTGAAATAAAACCTGTGACACACACACGCACACACACACACACACACACACACATGCACACAATCTACATACTAGGAAATGCCCAAGTAGATTCATCACTATATTCTATATGACTTTGAGGGAAGACATAACATCGATAAAAGTTAAAATCTTTAGTGAAATTGAAATTTCACTAACTTTTTAAAATCAGTCCTAGAATCTAGCATTGCCATGAGTCCAAAGTCAGATGAGGCTTGAACCAACAAAACAAGCTACAATAACAATCTGTTTAATGAACATAGACATAAAAATGCTTAACTCAATATTGGCTAAAAAATGCTAACAAATCATCAAAAAGACCATATGTTAGGACCAAGTAAGCTTGATTCCAGATATGTAAGAATGGTTATGAAAATAAATGTATGTAACACGTGACAAACAGAAGCAAGACAAAGATTGTGTGTTCCTTTCATTAGATCCCAAACAGCCTTTTACAAAACTCCAACAATGATTCACAATAAAATATCTGAATAAAATAGTTATAGCAGATATTATCTCAATCTTAGTAAAGCCAGTATGGCAAAACTACTGGGAACATATTATTAAATGGGGGAAGTTGAATACTTTTTCTGTAAAATACAAAACAAGATCATTCACTATCTTGACTCCTTTTCAATACAGTAATTATAATATTAGCCAGGGCCATCAGGAAGATAAAAAAATAAAAGGAACATCTATAGTGAAGGAAGGCATCAAATTATCATTACTTTTAGATGACATAATGTTATACATAGCACTCCTGGAAATTCTAAAGATTCATAAAATTAATAATCAAATTTAGTAGTGTATTGTGATTGAAAATAAATACATATAAATGAATGTTTTCATACACCAATATTGAATACACTGAGAATGATTTTAGCACTGTTGGTGGGAATGTAAACGCCAAGCAACTATTACAGTAATCAATATGGAGACTCATCAAAAAGCTAAAACTAGAAAATCCGTTTGACCCAGTTTCTAGGTATCCTCCTAAAAAGTTTTACCTTCTAGGTTACTTCATGAAAGAAAAGGTACCTCTTAGGTACCCTTTCTTGGTATATTCCAAAAGAATTGAAACATCAAAATTCATAACACACGTATACCTGTGTTATAGAAGCACAACACATAATTGTTAAATGTTGGTAGCAGCCTATATTCCATCAACAGATGGATGTAAAGAAAATGCGGCATTTTATGCAATGTAGTACTATTATGCCATAAAGAAAAATACTGGAGTTATATGTGAGAAAATGAATACACTTTAAGAACATAATTTTAACTGAAATAAGTCAGGTAAACAAGCTTCATTATCACATTGTTTCTCATATATGCGAACCCAAAATACAAATAAAACACAAAACACCAGAGAGATAACAGGAAAAAGGGAGATATGCTTTTTTTGTAAAAGGAAAAAGGTCCGAGAGATGGAGGGAAATAAAAGGAATAAAAAAAATTATGATGTGTTATGCACATGTAGCATCTTCCCACAAGGATTGTGATCATTATGTACTACAAACATGTAATGATAAAAAATCTTAAAGAAAATAAAGTTAACAACAAGTAAAATACTTTTGGATATGCTTAATTATTATAAACATTAAGACTTCAATAATAACAACATATTTTGTGCATTTCAAGGATTAAGTGCATATGTGCAAAACGTATTTCAAAATTTTCCAGATTAAAAAAATATTTCCTCATGGTTCTTGAAGCTGGATTATTGGATCTTGGTGTTGGCTAGGTCAAATTTTCTCTTTAGGCTCCAGGAAAAAATTTGTTCCTTACTTTTTCTCAGCTTCTTCTGGTTGGCACTTCATAAATTTTTTTCAGTTTGTATAGTTCACTCCAACCTCTTCTTCCATTACCAAATGCAATTTTCACCTGGCTGACTTCTCTGCCTCTTTTTCTCTTCATTTGTGAATATTAGTGATAAGATTTTGGACCTGAAACCCAACACAACCTGATGCTAACAGACACTTAGTTACAATTCCAAGTATGGCTAAAATCGCAGACTGGAAATTTTTATATTGTGTTATAACTTACAGTTTTATGCTAAGAATTGTTGTAATGAAATTAATACCTCTCAAAATTGTTAAACTAACAGAAAATATGATAAAAAGGTACTTATACAGAGATATCAGTGCGAGGTAAATTTTTGCTAAAAGCAGATAACTTTATCCTGTTCTTGTGCTAGTCTCTAATGTTGAGAAAGCAGGAGCTGGAATAATGGAAAAAGAATTCAGAATTGTTTTTACTGATATGCTAGATCATGAGATGTTACATCCAGCACAGATCTATAGTTTCCCAGAGGGAAGGACCTGGGAAGATGAAGAAATAAAGATCAGAGTCAGAATACAGAAAGTTAAGCTCAGGTGGAGCCCTATTTCTGGATGAGATGAAAGGGATTTCTCAACCACCACAGTGTGTTAATTTATGCATTTGATGTCACGTGATACCTCTCTGCCCAGGGACCTGCCTGCATGGTAACCTCAGGATGCCTCATGTTCTTGGAGCAGGAGCGGCTTGTTTATATGGCTCTCTTTGGGATGTTTTTGCTCTTAGGTCTGCCTTTGCTCCATTTCCACATGTGAGATTAATCTCCAGTTCAGCCATACCCCATATCTCCCCTTTCTGTTTTGTAGTTGCAAATGATGAATGGTCAGTTGAAGTTGGAGGAGCTGTGTTTGGAGGACTCTTCAGAAGCCCTCATTCACAAACTCTTTTTGTTCTGAGTGAACTTACTCGTTTAGACTAAAGATTTCCAATCCAAGGATTTAAATCCCTGCATTCAGCAATTTAACCCCCTACATCCCATTAATCCTTAACAGTAGTCAGTTACCAGGGTAGGTGGAAATTGTCAAGCAACGTTAGTGATTTGAGTTTCTTTTATAGCTAGCATATTACTATGGCATTGCTTTATGTATTTGTACTTATATTTTTCTGCAGAATGTTCAAGACCAAGTTGAGGTGACACCTGTATTAAATAAAATTAATTTCTTGCTATCTTTCAAGGTCAGTTAAATCTCCTCAGGATTTACCTTTGAACCATGTGTATCACCAATTAGTTTGGTCAGTGTCAGCTGTCTGAATGAGTCATGGCTGTTACTTGACCAAGTTGCTTTCAGTGAAAGCTTTGGAGAGTTTTCTCTCCCAGTGACTCTTTTAGGCACACTATTCACTGTTGATCTCCTACCTTTGTGGTCCAACAAAATTCTTGGTCAGAATATCAGAGACTCACTGAGTTATAAGATGTCAAAGCAGAAGTTCTCTTACATCCTTGATCCTCACTGACCTTTGAGGGCTGGTGCCAAAATATTGACTGTCCTCCTAGCTTGTTTATCTTTCTAGCATTTGTCTCTAAACCTCAGTTGTTGAACATCCAGAAGAGAAGGTTAATGACATTACACTGTAGTGGAAGCAGTGAGATTAACATAACAATTTTATCTGAATATTCAGCATTTTGAGGCACAAAGAAAGACTATTATTTTGGCTTAACCATGGACATTCTAGTAGTTGCATCCCTATAGAACGTGAACAGATGATAGTTATATATTTTACACAAAAATTTAGAAATCAATACCATACATCATATTGTAGCATGACAATCATAATTACATTTTTGTAACACATCTGAATTTTCATTTTGATGTAAAATAGCCCTCATAGGGCCGGGGATATAGCTCAGTGGCATAGTGCCTATCTGGAAAGCACAAGGTCCTGAGTTCAATTCCCAGTACAAATATATATCCTTCTTAGTCAATCGTCCCTATCTAGTACATAAGAAACTTTCACCTAACCTATCAATCTTTAATGGGATGTACATCTCATAAGTTTTTGTCAAAGGCAGAAGTTTGAATCTTAAAGAAAATTCTATCACCATAATCAATTCCTGTTTTACATTTTGGATGACCTGTATATCTTGATACCTGAATACGTTTAATACACCACAAGGTTGACAATGATCAATTGAAAACTTTTGTACTGGAACATCTTTAAATAAAAAAATTTATTGTCTAGGAAATTTAACCTTTTGATAATAACCAATGTAAACTTATCACGATAAAATATTTTAACACCATTTATTGGGATATTTGCCAGAAAGCTATGGAGATCATTGCAACTTCCTATTCATTAATAAGAACTGGATAAATAACTCCAGGAACCTGCTTCTTTATTAACCAATTGAAATCCAGTCCAATAATTTCTTTCCACCTGAGGAATTTTTGTTTAATTATATTAACAATTTTTTGATGACCTATGAGAAAACCAAATTTTGTATCATTTTGCCCAGCTGGCAACCCAGGTGGAAGCATGATTTTTAAATCTATAGACCAGATTAAATTATGACCAAATGATCCAAAAATGAAAAAAAAAAGCAAAAGAAAAAAATTGTTGAACTCAAATTAAAAAAACAGCTGTTAATGGATTGGACAAATGGACAAACAAACAAACACACAGCCTAAAAAGTTGGACAAACAGACAAACATCTTACAAAATCAGATTGCACTCAAATAGGTTTTTTGACCAAATTGAATTTTAATAACTCTTTTACAATTTTAGAAGTTTATGAATAGACTAGTCATAATTATTTATAGGTCAATTAACAGAGATGTCTTACAAGAAGAATTTCAAAGGAATAAAAAAATTTTTATCTAAAATTAATATATAATTTTTGTATTTTATTTTTTCTTAATACTGTTAACTTTTGTGTCCCTTACTTTCAGCTATCTCTATACATTCTGCCACCTACTCAAACCTTTGATTCCCATTTTTAATTACCATATCCTGAGTCAATTCCTTAATTGGCCCCCAGTCTAATCTAGTCTCATTTTTGTCTATTGGCTGTGTTGTGGTCTCTGAGGCATCACCGTCGTAGGACTGAAATTTCTTGAAAGATGGAATTGACTCCCCTAGTCTTGTTCTTTCCCTTAAAAAACAAAACAAACAAAAATTCCACTTTGCTGTTTTTTCTCTTCTCTAATTCTGAGGCTTTCATCTGTTAGAAAACAAACCCTTTAACTTTTGCTGATATTAGCTAGCAAGGAGAGATAAAGAGTTCTACAGTGGAGGTGGATCAATGTAAGCTGGCACCTCCAGAACTTCTCTCATGGTTCTGGAGACATTTCCCAGTGTGTTCCAACATTCAGTAGTTGAGAAGAGAAATGCATGCTCTCTGATTTCCCATTGGTGGTAAAGTCTAACAAGCCCACTGGAAAAGCTTCAGCTCAGCTCTTTCCAGCAGTCGGTCATGATCATCCTAAGGCCATCTATCCAGTCCTTGATATTTTTCTGGGACCTTATAGTGTTGTTTATCTAATGATAGAAATCTCTCCTCTTCAATTTGTTTGGTTTTTGTATCCTTATGATGATTTTAGCCTCAAATTTATCTCCTTATCTGAAATACTATTTGATTTGCAGTTGCCAAGTGATATCTAGAGACATTTTTATACCTTCTAGTGTTTCTTATAAATGTGATAGGTCCTTAGAAATGATCTTTGGGGTGAACCATGATGTAAAGCCAAGATTTGTTTACGATGTCTTTTTCCTGACTTTTGGGTCCATTGAAGATGATTGCACTATTTGTGTGCCAGGGACAAGAACACTTGTCCTGAACATGAGCAACAGATTTCCGTATGATTATCAGGAATGCCTAGACTACTCATGACAGAAAACAAGGCACAGCCACCACTCCTAAGGAGCCAGAATTGCCACTCACCGTTCTGACTATGGGGGATCACAGGGCAAAGCAGCTCACTGTCGGCAGTTCTGACCCTAGGAAACAGAGCAGAGTTATCTTCTTGGGAAATTCTGTTCACTCTGGAATCTCATCATGGGATTCTTTTTTCTTTTTTCTTTTCTCTGTACCTCATTTCAAATGTACACAAAGACGATCTTAAAGGCATGCAACGTATCTGAAATGTTTACAGGTCTTTACTCAGATCACCACCTTATGTTATAGTTATAAACTTGAAGCCAATTTGAGCTAGATAATTTTAAAATGTTGATTTTTTTCAAATGTAAGCTAAAGAGTAAAGAGACACTCTTCAAACTTGGTTTTATATTAAGGAGCAGAAATGAAAAAGATATCATCCATCAATCTTAAACACTTCATTCTTCCCTCATTCTCTTACTAGTTATAAATTTTTGATGCAAAATAACAGTAAAAAGTTACTTCGAATAGCTTTGACTCTTAAAAAGTACTGTAAGGCTTTATGTAAGAAAAAAGAATCCTAGGGCCGGGAGTTTGACTCAGTGACTTAAGCGCCTGTCTGACAGGTGCGACGTTGTGAGTTCAATCCCCGGTGCCGGGAAAAAAAAAAAAAAAAACAAAAACACGGAACAAATTAATCTCAGCACTCGGGAGGCTGAGGTAGGAGGAGCGTTGTGAGTTCGAGGCCAGCTTGGGCTACAACGCGAGCACAAGGCCGGCCTGAGCTACACAGTGCGACCCTGCCTCAAAAAACCAGGGCTGGGAGTTTGGCTGAGCGGCTTACGCGCCTGTCAGGCAGGCACGAGGTTGTGAGTTCAATCCCTGGTGCCGCAAGAAAGAAAGAAAAAAAAAAATCCTAAGTGATGAGCGTAGGGAAAAATCTAACTGACTTATCTATAGTTATAAACCTAAAACTAACAAAATATAATTCAAAACCAGCAGTGTATCTAAGGGTGCACTTCGATTTAATGGAATTGATTTGTGTATGCTATATGTTTTGTTTTCTATCTGCCTATTGACTTCTTTAATCTTTACATAACATTGCTTCAAATAACAGTATTTTTTAGCTCACTTCAATTTTATATTATATTTTTGTATTTGCCTTACAAATTTTTGGATCCGTTAGGATTTTTCACAAAACAAAACATTTCATAAAAGTAATCATGGGTTAGCAAACTTACTTAAAACATTGTAGGGTGAACACTGACAGGGTCAAGGGATACACTACTTGCAAACAAGAATCTTAAATTTTAGTAATGTAAAGGTTATATGGTTTAGGTTAATATGTATGTTTCTGTGTATTAACTTTCATATATATATATTATCTTTTAAAAGTCCTAAGTAAGTTGGCTTATAGATAAGCAAACTTTCATGATATTAGCCCAAATACAGGTTGTTCACCCAGCCTCACAGTGAGCTCATTTAAAATGTTTAGTAAGATAACAGTAAAGATATCCTTAGGCTTCCAGGAAGATGGTGGAACAGTAAGCAGCAGAGGAAATAGCTTCTCTGAGAGATACAGTCTAGATGCTGAAATATAGCATCATGGGGAAGACAAGAAGGAAGGAAGTGGGTCCCCTAGACACAGGAAGAATCTAAAGTGAGAACTGAAGCCCACAGAAAGAGTAAAAAGAAAATTTTAAATGAAGAAGAAGGTGGTAGCTGGCGGTGCCTTTGCTTGGGACTGTGTGAGAGGAGCTGTGGGAACCTGGGGAGACATGATCAAGGTGGCGTGGCAGCTGGAGACCCTGGAGGCCTCTGCAGAGAGAAGCAGCATTGGAAGGGAGAAGCAACAGAGGGGAGGAGTGGACCTGGAAGACTAAACTGGCTGATGGTGAGTGCAGAAGTCGTGGTTCTCCCATAGGAGACAGTGATTGACCGGGAACCATTTTGAAGTTGGGTTGGATAAGCCTGGAACCAGAACTGTTGCTGGTTTCCTCCAGCAGCTAATAGCTGGCCACAGACCAGTAGAAATTGCTCATACTGAGCCCACTCCCACATTCTAGCAGCCACCACAGAGAATCCCTGCAGGTAGCCAGCTCAGTTGGAAGGCAGTGGCAAGCCCTACCCCAGAATGCACTCCACCAGCCATCAGCAAGCCAAAGCAGGCTGGGAAAAACAGTAGACAGCCCTGCACCAGCACACCCAATGCCACCATCAGATATCTGTAGCCAGCACTGGCTAGAAGAACCAGTCTTGCTTCAGAGAAATTATAGACAATATGGGAACTACCTGGGACCCCAGTACCCACTTGTCCAGAAGAACCCAGGAATATGTCAACACAAAGAAGCAAAAGGCAGTCTCTGGCCTCCAATCGAAGCTGAGCAAGTCAAGGAGATGCAAACATGCAAGAGATCGGGAGTTGCATACCTGAAGATTCTGAAGCAATGGCAACTGAAGTAAAGAAGCAACTTCATGAGGCTATAAAAGAAATTAGAACAGAAATACTAACTCAAGTAAAAGGATAAATGAAAAGCATAATAAAAGAATTGCTAAGCAGCTCTAAAGAAGACATAGACTAAAAAAATTGAGGAGCATAGGAAAATGAGGGAAACTTTGAATGAACAAAACAAAAAAGATTTAGAATACATGAAAAAGATTCAAAGAGATAGCCAGGAAATCAAAAACTCCATTGAAAGCTGGCAAAAACACTTGAAAGAAACTGAAGATAGACTTTCAAACCTTACAGACAGGTTTGCAGCTTGTGATCATGAAAGGAAAGATCTTTCAAAAATAACAAGGAACCTGGAAGTAACAATTTAATGGCTGCAAGACAACCCAAAGAAACATAATTTAAGAATAATAGGTGTGAGTGAAAGAGCCGTGGTCAACATAAATGACATTAAAAGACTATTTACAGAAATAATAGCAGAAAACTTCCCAAGCATGGGAAAAGAAAATGACATTCAGATAAGTGAAGTATATAGAACTCCAGCTGCTCGGCACTGCATCAGCACCCCAAATATAACAGTTGTCCTTTTCAATCCTCAGACTGCCTGCGTGACCAGTGCCATCACCTCTTCTCTTCAGGACTTATGAAGGAAGGAGTTGGTTTAGGCTTCCCTGAATTAAGCCTTCAAATGGGAATTTTGTTTTTCATAAGCTCCAAAAATAATGAGCAGAGTCATCTTTAAAATATAATCATACTGCTTAACAGGGTCATGAAAAGACAAGCTGAAGAAGAATTTGTATAATGCCATACACCAAGTTTAAATACCTTCAAAACCTTATTTTATATCATCTGGGCATACATTAATATATAACAAAATACAAACCTATTAAATATACAACAAAATTTACAGTTATGATCACCTTGGGGGAAACATTTTTTAGTACAACAAAGCCCTTTTAATATTTTTAATTAACTTTATTGAAACAATTTAGATATGTACAATGATCACATTCATCATGGGGAATTCTTACCTGTACATGATATATCTCAATTCTTTTTTTCCCATTCCATCCCTTTTAAATTAAATAATTTTTTACCTTTGGCATTTAAAACCACTTTGCATAATCAACAAATTTTATTTTGAGTAGTAGTTTTGCTGGATAGAAAACACTTGGATAACATTTAAGATTTGAGGATGCCATTCTATTGCCTTCTAGGCTTTCTGATTCTATTGCAAAATAGACTGTAAATCTTACTGAGGATTCCTTGCCCATGATGACTCTTTTCGTTTCTGCTGCTTTCAAGACTATTTGTATTTGTTTTGACAATTTAATTATAATGCTTTTAGGTGTTTCTGTCTTCGATTTGATACTATTAGTTTACTGGCTTTCTTAGGTGCACATACTGGTATTTTCACAAAGTTTTAGTCTTTAGCCACTTGTTGCTTTATTTTTTTACTACTCCTCTGATTCTGGAACTCATTTTATGTGTGAAATGGAATGCTTGATGTTTCTCATTTTTTAACGGCTGATCATTCTTCATTTTTTTGTTCTCTTTCTCCTACTAGATAATATTAATTGACCTATATAAAATATATTATCTTTTATTTTACCTGCTAAAATATGCTATTGAAATCCTTAGGAAATTTTCTTGTTTCATCCATCCTACTTTTCAACTCAGAAATCTCCCTGTTTTGGGCAAAGTTCTCTTTACTGCTTTGTTTTAAATCTTTTTAAGATCATCTAGTATAGTGTTTGATTAAACAACATTATCAATTTTAAATAATGCTTAGTGATAAAATAGGGGAAGATACTGTTTGAAAGATTTCTCATGCTTGAGATTAAGTCTTCATAATTACAGCATTAAAAAATGTGTACTTTTTTTGAATAAAATGTTAAGTGGTGTCTTTGAATACTGTATCGAAACAGTATCTTTTACTTAACTGGGTTTAGCTTTCTGACTTCTTACTGCAGATCAAATAGACCTGCAGATTCAGCAGACTGTTCAGAAGGCAGTGAGAGACTCCTTTCTCATTCTTCAAAATACATTTTTAAACAGGTGAAAAGATACCTATCTTTTGAATTATGATTCAAGTTTATCAGTTATTTAACCCCTAGCTTTATTTAACCTTCACTGAAATCAATCGTGTAGTGGAGTTTCTACCCTCCTACTTTATAGGAAAGAAAACAAAGTCCTGACAGAGAGGGCATCTTTTATAAGTGCATGAAGCCACTACTAGATAAGGAATGCAATTCAAGTCAGAGCTTTCCATTCCATGTTGGTTGGTTTGGTCCTTGCATTGACATCTCCTCTCTCTCCCCCGCAGCATTTGTTTACCAGAAACATCTACATTTGCCCCAGCAAGTTTCATCAAGCAGATGCAGGCAGGGAGGTGGATTAGAGTATGACCAATCCCAGAATATGAATCTCTGAATTGGAGCAGCATTTGAGGAGATAGGTTTGGTCTGGATACGTATATTTTTTCTAGGCTTTGGGTCAGATTGAGCACCATGTCTTGTCCCTCATTCTAGAGTCTAGGGTGAAGACGCAATGCTTCTCTCCTAGAAGACTGAAGAGTGACAGAGAGAAATACTTAAAGACCAATTTTATTGATCCATTTTGGCATGCATAATGATCACATCCATCATAAGAAATTTGCACCTGTACCTAGTATATCTTAATTCTTTTTTTCCCCAACCCCCTCCATTCTCTTCAATCCTTGCTGTCTTCCCCATTCACAGAATTTTGTTTCTATAGCTTTCCTTCCATTCTGTTTGATTTCTGCATCCCTACCCCATTCTTCTTCTTCTCCCTTCCCCATGTGTGTTGCTCTTCCCATTTGAATGTTTTCTTCATACTTGACAATATTTAACCTCTGTTTTGGTCCTTATTTAACTTGGATTTCTCAAACGAAAGGAACAGTGCAATATTTAAACATGTGTGTCTAATTTGTTTCACTGAAAACTGAGTTTTAAGGTGCATACATTTATCTAAAGATGTCTCAAATTTATCCTTCTTTATGGCAGGGTAGTATTAATTGTATATACATACCATATTTTCTTTATCCTCTCAACCATTGAGGGGCATATGGGCTACATCCAACATTTAGCTATTATAAATTGTCCTGCTATAAACATGGGTGTGCATATATTACTGTGATACAATTCTTTTAACTGTTTCAGGATGATACCTAGAAGTGGAAGAGCTGGGTCAAATAGAACTTCAAGTCTACTTTATAAACAAAACCCTGATCACAGAAGAAATATTATAAAGAATCAACAACTAGGATCACATCATATTAAAAAGCTTTTGAACAGAAAAAAAACCCTACCAACAGTGTGAAGAGAAAACCAACACAAAGCAGAAAAATTTTACCTACTATTTCTCAGATGAAGAATTAATATCTGGAATATATGAAGAACTCTAAAAAATTAGACTCTCCCAAAACTTAAAGATACAATCTAAAAATTGGCATTTTAAATGAATAGACATTTCTCGAATGAAAAAACTCAAACAGAAAATAAATACATAAAAATATATTCAACATCACTGGTCATTCAAGAATTGCAAATTAAAACAATATTGAGGTTCTGTCTCATTCCTAAAGAATGGCTATCATCACTAACATATCAACAAATAACTAATGCTGGTGAGCTTGTGGGGCAAAAGCACCCTTTTTTCACTTTAGTGAGAGTGTATACTGGAACAACCACTATGCACAAACAGTATTGAGTTTATTCAGAAAATTACATAGCAAGTTTAAAAAATAATTTTACTTATTTATTTTATTTTGTCTTAAATAACTTTTAAATGGAGACATACTGCACATCTTGTGAGGTGTACTATGATAATTTGGTACCTGCATACAATGTGTAATAATCAAATCATAGCCATAAGCATTTTCATCTATTCAAATATTAATAATTGTATGTGACAGAAATCTCAATCCCTTTTGATGCATCAAAAGTATTTCATAAATAATTTTAATCATTGAATTCTTTAGTATACTATAGAAAAACAAAACTATTTCTTCTTCACTAATTCTGCCCAGATGGATAGTAAACACACTGCCTGGGTTTATGAGGAGCACAGTTGCTGTCAATGCTCAGCTATGGAGCCTGAGCAAGAATCTCATCCAACTATGGCACCCAGCCTGCACCCTAATGAGCCATAGTGCACAATGTGTGGCACCAAACAATTCTAAAACCAGGCATGAGCTCTACTGAAAACAGAACTGCAGCTTTGCCTTGTTTGGGAACCCATGGGTTTCATTCTGTGGGCCTGGCCATTTATGACTAACCGCTTGACCTCATCTGATCAGAGAATACAGTCCTTGTCTTCACTAGAATGCAGCATCCTGACAGTAGCACTACCTGCCTAGGGGAGAAAATGGTAACGTAAACTTTTATCTGAAGATTTTCTATGTCTGTAGGTTTTTTTTTTTTACAATTTTATTATATTTATTCAATACAAGAATAGAGTGTTAGAAATAGCGGCTGCCCAAGTGACCCTTGGAATAGTCAGTATGTAAACAAACATGCTACCTTAGCGATACTAGGGGTAAACTTTTAAGTGGTTACAAGGTAAGCATACACTAATGTATTTTAATTTTGTCATAGTATAAATGCATCAGGGAGTGCACCTCATTGTTGCAATTGATTTTTAAAATATTTTATTAGTACATATTCATCATACATAGTATTCATATTCATCATAGAGAATTTGCATTGGTACATAATATATCTTAATTTTTCCTCCTATTCTCCTTCTCTCTTTATCCCCTCTTCTCCTCCTTATTTACAAAGTTTTGTTTTCACTATATCTGTCTTGGGATAATCTTAATGGCTTTCTCATTAATCTTAGTAATATGACACATTTGATGTTGCCTCATGAGAAAAAATAACTTCACTGTGATGTATCATGAGTTAAAATTTTTGCTGTGTGGTTTTTGTTAATGTTGTAGCAAGAATTTTTGAGTCTGAAATTATGGGTGACTATAAACAATATTTTTCTTCATTATGATGTTGGTGATCTTTCAATTTGATGCTGGCTGTATTACCTGACATTGAAAATATTTCCCATGCTCTATTTTTAGACACATTGTCTCAGATTACTTTTATTGTCACTAGTACTTAGATTTGAAAAGATTTCACCAGTGGAAACCTAGAGGTCGTCTGTTTGTAGAAATATTTTAATTTAAAAATTCCAATATTTTCATTGGTATAGCAAATTTGTAAAGTTTATTTTGATAATTTATTTCAAGGAATTTATTTCACCTCAGTTATAAAAATTATAGTTCATTATAAACTTTTAGTATCTTTTTAAATACTTGTAGATATAGTGATCTTTTCTACTGATGAAGCAGTTTGTGTTTCTCTTCCTTTTGTGAGATCAAATTAGCTGAAAAGTTACTTTCAACTTATCATTCCAAAGGACTACTTTTGATTTCAAAACAAAAAACCTAAAAGATATGATACATATAATACATGTAACAATGTATGACATGAGATTTATGACACTAACGGGTTCTAAGTGAAATTTTCATTAATCTACTCTAGTTAATACATTATTTTACTTAATGTCCATGATCTGTCACTTAGAGCCAAAAATACCCCCCACCAGCTTGCCTAATCCTCCTTCATATCCTTATTCGTCACAGTACAGATGAAGGAGTTGAGGGTAGGAGTCATCACCCCATAGAAGAGAACCATGAACTTGGGCTGGTCCCTGGAGATGGAGGAAGGGGGGCTGAAGATACATGCTGATGGCTGGACCATAAAATAGGAAAACCACAAGGAGGTGAGTGGAGCATGTCCCAAAGGTCTTTCTCCTTCCCTCAGGAGATTTCATCTTAAATATGGCTTGTCCAATACTAACATAAGAATCAAGAATTAAACACAGAGGAACAGCTAACATAAAGATACATACAACAGACAGTGCAAGCTCATTAACCTCCTTTTCACCACAGGCAGTTTTGATCAGAACTGGAATTTCACACATCAAGTGATCTAGTTTATTGATGCCACACAGTAGTAACTGTAGTGTGACAGTTGCCTCTGAGACAGCATAGGTAAGCCCAGTCAGCCACACTATGGATACTAGAAGGAGGCAGATGTGCTGATTCATGATGAGGGTGTAGTGCAGAGGCCTGCAGATGGCCACATAGCGGTCAAAGGACATAACGGCCAAGAGCAGGCACTCTGTGCCCCCCATTAAGTGGAAGACATAAAGCTGGACTGCACATCCCAGATAGCTGATGATCTTCTTAGAGCTTCCCAGGTTGAAGAGCATCTGAGGGACAATGCTTGTGGTGTAACACATGTCCAGAAAGGAGAGGTTGGTGAGGAAGAAGTACATGGGGCTGTGGAGATGGGGGTCTAACTTGGACACCAGGATGATGGCGATGTTCCCCATCATGGCCATGGGGTATGTTATCAGAAGAATGATGAAGAGAGGGAACTCCAGCCAAGGTCGGTCAGCAAAGCCCAGTAGAACAAACTCCTCAGGGTGACTTTCATTAATTACTGCCATTGTCTTCAATTGCCTCACCTATGATAGGGAAGTACCAAGAGACCTGGCATTGAGGGAAATTAAAAAACATAGTCATATCTTGATATGTATGTGTAAAGCACAGGTTGAAATAAAGTATTAGTCCTTTGCAGTCTAATTTCCTTACATGGCTACAAAAGTACAGGTAGTTATCAAAAAGAAATGACAGAACTATTCTGAAACTGAATTTCCACTTCTGTGTTAAAACTGACTTACATTTTCAACTTTTTTCAGGAATATTCCAACTATACCTAGAGACATTCAATTCCCAAATTTAAATTGCATTTTCAGGACATATATTTTGTTTTTCAACTAGAAATTGCAATTAAATGCAACAAAATTAATGCTCACAGTGAAAACAATAAGTTGAGGATAAAAATTCATTTTATTTGCATGCTAATTTCCTTTATTAATAAAGTATGTTTCATAAAAACCACAATCTCCACAATCTTTTGTACAGTGAACAATAGTTAGGTATGAATTTAACATTCCATTGACAGAATTGTAAGTTACTCTTTTAATCAGTAAGTGTTTTCATGGTACCAGATTGCACCTTTATAGTTACAAAGCATGGCTTCACATTCTCTGTTCCATTAAATCCTCAAAGTCACACTGTGAAGGGCCACACAGAGTTATTCAGATTAGATGTGAGTAGTGTCTTTCAATTTTACATTATCCTAGGTCAGATGTTTATCATAATTAATATTAATATTTATATAATCATAAAATACTCCCAAAATTACTAAATGAGCCTGTGTGCCAAACACTACCATCAGCTATTTTCATCTAAGAAATCCTTTAGTACCCATCTACAAACACTGTGATGCAAGATATTTTATATCTATTTTATATCCATACGTTATGCTGGTGTTAATTATTCACTTCCGTAATCTAAAGATCGAGACATTATCAGTGTCGTAAATGACGTAGAGAGATATTAGAATATGAATTCAGCATTTCAAGTTCGTAAAGAAAGCATCTGCACTCTAAGGACCTTACCTGAGTGAAAGTGGTCTCCATACATTTTGGACATTACTCAAGATGTCATACAACTGCAGTGAATTTGAGACTGTATCTTGACCTATATTGTTTATTTTGCAGGTGAAATTCTGTGTTGTAGATGATATGTGAAATAGAAACTTGATATTAATTAATTTGATTATAAGATATTATCTATTCACTTAACACTTCTGTAATTTTCTACTGTGGGTTATCCATCAATTTGGAAACAGTTGATCCTTCATGATTTATTACATTTGATCCTTCATGATTTATTCATCAATTAGTTTTGTCTAACTCTGATAACATTGCTCACTCCAGTATGCCGAGTGCACACTCTAATGGATGACATTATCTGTCATCTTTTCACATAATCCACTTTATCTAGTCTACTCTGTTTGTGAGTGGTTGTCCCTAGAGCTCTTTCTTCCCTGCAGGAATTCCCTAGATGTCTAGGGATTGATTCTTGTTGTGGATTGAAGCATTAATAATCTGTCATTAGATGGCTCATATTTTGAACATTAATTTTATAATTTGCATTAATTTTAGCTCTTGACTCCATGGTGTTTGGATTTTCTACTTCCAGTGATTTTTCCATCTCTGTTTCACTACACAGGAGCCTATTTATCTATGAATGTTTAAAATCATTTTAACAGATTGCCAGATCATTGACTACTCCTTTGTATATTTATTCATTTTTTATCCTTGTGTATCTTACATTTCATTTTTCATTGCACATAATATTTCCCTTATATTTATAGTACTTTAAAACCTGATAGATAATCAAGTATTATGAAAGTAAAATACCTCAGACCATAGCATCTGGATGAAATATGTGGTCAAGTGAATCCAATAAATTCTGTCCATATGCTTAAAAGATGCACATAAAACAGATATCCTACTACATTCAGGTACTTAATATTTCTGCAAAATAGAATCTATTGACATTTAAATGCTTTTAAAGTTAATATGAGAGGTGGAGAGGTTAACTGCAAAGACAAAGCTAGTTGTTTCCAGAGCCAGTGAACTAGACGTTACCAGAATTGGGAAAAAGGGTTCCAGGATGTTCTCTCTGGCTTTCTTGTGCATGACCTATGCACATTCATGACCTACACACATCCCAACCTTCTCTGAGAAAGCATTCCTTTAGAAGCAAATGCCTTTTTACTCACCTTATTTTGATAAAAATTCTTTGATAAAGAGGAGTTACAGAAGAATTTTTCCAGCTTCCTGGGAAGGACTGAAGAACTATAGCACACAGGAGAGTACTTAGGAGTTCACTTCAAGCACTTGCTTTTTCAGCTGACACCAGTGCCAAGAGAACGAAGATGAGGAAGGCACTGTAAAATCACAAGAATACACTCAAGTGTGCCATTTATGTGTTGCCTCCAGGGTGTTTTCTCCATGCAGGTTGTTGTGTGTCTTTCTCCCAGGTGAGTCACCAGGGAAGGTTCCTTAGGATGGAGATCCCATGGACATGTGCATAATTGGTTATCTACAGAACTAGGAGGGGAACAAGTCTGTCTGCTGTTAAATGTGCTTTGAAACAATCTGTTTCAGTTTTCCAACACATGTGAAAACAGTTTAAAACAGCATATGATGAAAGATGAGCATTTATGAATAAATGATTCTAGAAAATTTAAATGAGATTATTTTTCATGAATATGCTCTAGGAATATCTCACATATGTTAATTACCTCCATTCATAACAATGAAGGGAATACAAAAATAAATTGGATAGAAAAAATTAATATGAGACCAGAGGTACAGCTCAGTGGCAAAAACAACTTCCTAGCAAACACAAGGTCCTGAGTCTGATTCCCAGTACAAAACAAAATTTTATTAATACACGATCTTTTCAAAAAATGGAGTTAAGTGATACTTAAAAACATCCAAAAATTAAATATCTTTATAACACAAAGATCCTCCCACCACTCACATTTCATCATTGACTAATGTGGCTCCTTGATTGAGTGATAATAAAAATTAAAACTAAATCACAAATTTACAGAAAAAGCTTCAATTGGAAAGCATATTAGTAATTTTTCTGCCACTGGGACAAATATTTGATACTTACAACATAAAGAAGGAGAGGTTTATTTTAGCCCACAACAGGTTTCAGTCCATGTAGAGCTGGTTCCAAGGGAGGAATAGCCCAGAGGGTGGGCATGGTAGAAGAAAACTGCTTACTCAGTGGTATCCAGGAAGCAGGGAGAAAAAGAAGGAAGGAGTTGGGAAATATCACATACTCCCAGGTCACAGATCTGTGACACACCTCCTTCAATCAAGCCACAACTCCAAAGAGCCCACCCAGCTATAAATTCATTAGTGGATAAATCTACTGATGAGTAGAGCACCTCATGACCCAGTCATCTTCCAAAAAACTCAACTCAGAACACAAAATAATATTGGCAACAAATTTTGGATCTAAACCACAACAAAAAGTGAGAGAAGCTAGGAAGATTCCTGTTTTAGTAACTGAAGGGAGCATTTGTTGATGCAGGGATTCAGACTGACTACTCACAAATGAAGTAGCCCAATTTTTCAGGATTAGCTCAGATAAGTTTAGTCCCACTTGTACTATCTCAGTAATAGATTTGTAATTCAAGTTGAATCTTTGTGATTGAGGGGGAATTTGGGACCCCTAAGATGAATCCTCACGGACATAAAGACAGGCCTTGTCATGTGTGACTCTGCTTGGAATCTGAGATGACCACGGAGTAGGGGAATGGAGATGCTGCACATAGCTGAATGTCCATGTAAATCTCTTATCATGCTGTCTGCGGTCTTCAAGGGTATTGAGATACAGTAGGTAAATTTAGTGTTAATAAATTTTGTTTTACCAATCTTTAGATCCACTCCCTAAGTGCCTAGTATGCCTCTATGCAGAACTGAGAGGGATTTGACTGAGAAATTTAGAAAATGAAGGTCAAATTTGTTCTACTTTTAGTTACAATTTGGGCTTTTGTACTCCAAGTTAAGAGTCATGAGATTTAGAAAACACTGCTTTTCACTCTGTCATTGTCTCAGAAAAGAATATATCAGGATTCTGATGGGTAACACGTTAAGGGCCTAAATTTATATCCACTGGCCCCATAGTTGTCTCTGACTGTTTTGTGACTGTGTCAACCACACACTACATAGTATTAGTCAAAATTTTAAATTACGTACACTATCTACAAGTACACTGTTTCAAAAATTAAAAAATATCAGACAAGAGGGACAGATGGAAACATTTCTCTCTGACACTGTGGTCCCATGGGTCAGAATCCCTCTCCTCACTCCACAGGTAACTACCTGTATCATTTTTTCTTTGTTACACATATTTTCAGGGTTTTCTACTCTACTTTTTCTGTTCTGGATTTACTTTCTACCCACAATATATATGACTACCATGCACTACGCATAGAGGCTAAATGTTATGTAATCTGTTTCAGGTGGAATTTGTCTGATAAGTGTCACCAGCTGAGACTCTAGAGTATGGTGGACACCCAGGGAGTGGTGGACCTGGATGTGTTCCCCATGCTGAAATACATTGACCACCTGCTCTGCTCACAGGTTCTGGAGAGCCCCATGTACAGACAGACTGTCTGGAACTCATTTAATGTATGAATTCCTCCCTTCACTACTTCAGGCCTTGGATTAGTACATGGCTCCCCACTAAGGGCTGCTCCAGAAAAATCTGCACATCATGCATGTGTAGAAAAATTTTACTAGCATTCTTAACTCCTTACCATGCTTGTGACTGTCTCCTTTGTTAAACTCCCTCCAGATATGTTAGTTGCAGTGTGCTACTTTCTGCTAGGAGCATTCCTGATGCAACTCCCAGTAGAAACACACCAACATCATTTCCTACTTCAGGGATTTTGAATGAACTTTTTATTTTTCAACATCATACTAAATAAAAATCTCCATATAAGCCACAAGCTCTCCTTACTTGACTAGTCCCCAACTTGTAGTAAACCTCCTAAAAAAACAAACAAGGGAGAAGACAAAAGAGCCATATACAGTTTCTTTTTATTTAAGAGAAAATGGACACAGAAAAGAGAAACAAAAAGCAAAAGAGACAAATAACAACAAATACAATATGATAACATTATAGGTTTACAAAATGAGATGATTGGAATTTGACAGTAGTTGTAATATTGCATATCATTACCTTCAAAGGGGTTGTTCAGATTAACAGATATAGATACGTAGAATTGATCTAATCATATGAGTATTAACTGTTCTTTTTCAATAGCTAATGCATTTAGTAACATAGTCATTTTAACTATCTTATGTATACCTATTTATAAATTTATGTCTTTTTCCTTTTCCCTTCCTTCTTTCCTCCTTTCCCCTTAGAATACCTCTTGCTGTCTTTAAAATAATTGCCCATATCATCAGGTCTAATGTAATCAAACAAAATAGTTCAGAATAACACCAATAAAAAATAAAACAATGGTCACAGAAAAGAGAAACAAAAAGCAACAGGGACCAACAAACAACAGCAACTAATCCAATACTGTAACATTATAGGTTTACAAAATGAGTTGATTAGAATTTGGCAGTGGTTATAACATTGTATATCATTACCTTCAAGGGGGTTGCTCAGATTGACAGATATAGACATGTAAAATTGATCTAATCATATGAGTATCAACTGTTCTCTCTTCATAGTTAATGCATTTAGTAGTATAGTCATTTTAACCATCTTATGTATACCCACATATAGATCTATGTCTTTTTCCTTTTTCCTTCCTTCTTTCCTCCTTTCCCCTTGTAATACCTCTTGCTATCTTCAAAATAACTGCCCATACCATCGGGCCTAATATAATCAAACAAAATAGTACAGAATAAAACCAATAAAAATAAAACAATGGGAGCAATACATAGCAATACAATGTTGATTTCTATAATACCTCATACTACCTTCTAAGCAGTTGCCTATATCATCTGTTATAATATAATCAAATGAACCAAAATAGGTTAAAATCACTCAAAACAGAACAATGAAAGCAACACAGGGTTTCAAAGCAAGGTGATCAAATATCAATAAAGGCTACCCTAATATATTTTGTTATCTTTGAAATAGCTGTCTACGTCATCATATATAATGAAATTAGGCAGGTAGAGATAGAATAAGATCAAACTAAACAGCTCATTGAAAACAATACTGGACTCAAATCCTGATGATGAATTATTCAGTTGTCTGCCCCTCTCGGTGGTATCCCTCTGCCACTCTTTCTGGAGCTGTGAACATTTCACCTCTCCCTAAAATGTCCTTCAGTAGTCTTTGTAGGGTTGGCTTGGTTGTCATAAATTCCTTTAGTTGTTCTTTGTCTTGGAAGTATCTTGTTTCTCCGTTGATTTTGAAAGATAATTTTGTAGGGTACATCAATCTGTGTTGGAAGTTGTTTACTTTCAGGGCTTGAAATACTTCACTCCAAGCTCTTCTTGACCTGATGGTTTGTGTTGAGAAGTCTGTCATGATTCTGATGGGTTTTCCTTTATAGGTGATCTGTTTTTTTTTCTCTAATAGCTTTTGATATTCTGTTTTTGTGTTGAATTTCTGGGATCTTGATCATTATATGTCTGGGTGTAGATATATTTTGGTTATGTTTAGCTGGAGTTCTATATGCTTCACTTATCTGAAAGTCATTTCCTGTTCCCATGGTTGGAAAGTTTTCTGAAATTATTTCTGTAAATAGGCTCTTAATTTGTTTTGTATTGACCCCTGCTTTTTCACTCACACCTTTTATTCTTAAGTTATGTTTCTTTGGGTTGTCTTGCAGCCATTGTATTGTTACTTCCAGGTTTCTTGTTATTTTTAAGAGATCTTTCCTTTCACGATCACAAGCTGCAAACCCGTCTTCAAAGTTTGAAAGTCTATCTTTAGTTTCCTGCAGGTGGTTTTGCCAACTTTCATTGGAGCTTTTGATTTCCTGGTAATCTCTTTGAATCTTTTTCATGTATTCTAAATCTTTTTTGTATTGTTCATTCCAGGTTACCCTCATTTTCCTATGCTCCATTTTTTCATCTATGTGTCCTTTAGAGATGCCTAGCAATATTTTTATTATGTTTTTTCATTTCTTCTTTTAGTTGAGTTAGTATTTCTGTTCTAATTTCTTTTATAGCCTCATGAAGTTGTTCCTTTACTTCAGTTGTCATCAACTCAGAGACTTTAGTTGTGGGGCTCCTGACCTCTTCTGCATTTACTTCTTCTGGGTTTATTCTGCTTGGATTGGAGGCAGAGACTGCCTTTTGCTTCTTTGTCTTGACTTAGTCCTGGGTTGTTTTGGACAAGTGTGTACTGGGTATTTTGGTATTACTTGCATTGTCTGTAATTTCTTAAAGTTAGACTGGTTCTTCTAGCCAGTGCTGATTGTGGGTATCTGATGTGTTACCACTGGGTGCGCTGTTACAGCACTGTCTGCTGCCTTTTCCCAGCCCACTTTCCTCCCCGAGGGACAGTGCGCAGGGGTGGTGTCGAAGCCTGGGAACCTGGGCCGGTTATCCGTGAATCTTCCACTATCACCCCTAGGGCGCATGTGGAGCCATGGTCTCCAGACTGAGCTGATCACCTGCCAGGACCCTCTGGGGCTCAGTTGAAGCAACCTCCACAGGACTGTGCCCAATCAGGAGCAGCTCTGGCCCCAAAATTGCTGCCAGTCCCTCGCTCTACCTTGTGGGAGTTTGGGGTCTGTGCACTCACTGTCAGCCAGTCCTGTCCTCCAGGTCTGCTCCCCCTGTCCACTGCCACTCTCCTCTAATGTTGCCTCTCTGGGCAGAGGCCTCCAGGGACATCATCGATGCCATGGCTGCAGCTCTCTGACTGTGCATCCCCAGGTTCCAGCAACTCCTTTCACAGAGTGGGTTCAGCTCCAGGCAGAGGTGCAACTAGCCACCACCCTCCTTGTCTAAGTGCCTCTTTTCATACTTTCTGTGGGCTTCAATTCTCTCTTTAGATTCTTCCTGGGTCCAGAGGTCCCACCTCCCTCCTTCTTGTCTTCTCCATGTTGCTATATTCCAGCATCTGGACAGTATCTTTCAGGGAGGCCGCTTACCCCGCTGTTTACCTTTCTGCCATCTTGTCCACCAATTCCATGTACAGTTCTTAAAAAGAAAATATATATAAATATGAGAAATAAATAGGATAATAGATAAGCAAATAAATAGAAAATCTCACCAAACCAGCCCTACAGAGAGTGCTGAAGGATATTCTAGAGAGAGATAAAGATGACCATGGTTCCAGGAACAGCAGCAGAAGAGAATCACCAAACAGGACAGGCAATTGAATGAAGGGGCAAAGTGGAGGGCCAACAGCAGGAGGGTAGCATGACAGAAACAAACAAATGTATGCTGGTTGTAACCATTAATGTAGATGGCCTCAATTCAGCAATAAAAAGAAACACAGGGAGATTGTATCAAGAAACAAGATCCATAAATATACTGTATACAAGAAACATATTTAACTCAAAATAAATTCATAGACTGAAAATCAAAAGGGAGAAAACATTTTTTCCATGAGACAGGAGACCAGAAAAAAGCAAGGGTAACTTGTCCATCAACCACATAATGGATAAGAAAGATATGGTATTTTCACACAATGGAAAGCTACCCAGCTATATAGGATAATCTCGAGGCTCTTGTAGGTAAATGGATGCATCCGGAGGTCATGGGTGAAATAGTTTGAACTCATAGGAGTGAACAGTAGCATAAAAAACAGAAGGAGTTAGTGAGTTCAAAAAACACAATAGATATCATAAAAGTGATAGGGGAGGAAACACCTAGGAGGAGAAGGTGGTAACCAATGTTAATTTCTTATTGTCTTGTCTTGAACTCTTACAATGTTTTCACAATTTTGTTAGGTTTGGTTCTGTTCTGTCTTGTTTTGTTAGATTTTACTGTGTCTGATGGTATGGGCAGCTATTCTGAACATAATGGGATGTATTATGGTAATTATGGTTGGTTTCCTATTATCTTGTTTGGAAGTCCTACAATGCTTTCATTCTTTTGTTTAATTGGTTTTATTCTTTCTTATTTTGTTTGATTTTATTACATGTGATGGTATGAACAGCAATTTTGAAGAAAACAAGACATTATAGTAACTATTGTTCATTTCCTGTTATCTGGTTTTGAAGTTCTGTAATGCTTTCATTCTTTTGTTTAGATTGGTTTTAGTCTGCTTTCTATTATTTGATTTCATTGTGTATGAGGGTATGGACAGCTATTTTGAAGAGAACAAGAGACACTATGGTAGCCATTGTTGATTTCCTATTGTCTTGTTTTGAAGTCCCATAGTGTTTTCATTCTTTTGTTTTGATTGGTTTTATACCATTTTGTTTTGTTTGATTGTATCGTGTGTGAAGGTATTGACAACTATTTCAAAGAAAACAAGAGATGTTATGGTAGTCACTGCTGATTTCCTGTTGTCTTGTTGTGAAGTCTTGTGTTGCATGCATTGTTCTGTTCTGATTTGTTTTGTTCTGTTTTGTTTTGTTTTATTCTCTTTAAAATAATAAAAGGAAAAAGAAAATCTCTGAAGCCCTCAACTTTCTTGAGGCATAGCAAGGGATCACAAAGGGAAAAGAAATCTGTGCAAAAGTACCAGAAATCTATGCAAAGTTCTTAGAAGAGTTGAAGAACATAGATGAGTTCAAAGAGAAAATGAAGCAAAAGTTTGCAGCAATTACATAAAATATGCCCATGGTGACTTTTGAGGAAATAAGTAAGAAACTGGGCAAGGTAACCGTAACAGTTCAAAATTTGTACAATAGATTCAACCAGGATATGAAATCCTTGAAAAAATGTCAGACAGAATTACCTGAAATAAAAAACTCCATGGAATTCATACATCTCAGAAACGATCAATGTGAAGACAGTGTCTGACATAAAGACAAAGCAGTGAATTACTATAAAGAGCTCAAAGAAGACAAGAAAAGAATGAGAAAAGACTGTAAACAGTTATTAGGTGACAAACAGAATCTAAATCTAATCAGAGTAAGAGAAAAACTAGAAGATATCACAGATTAATTCACTAACATGTTTGCAGAAATTATAGAAGCAAATTTCCCAAATACAGAAAAAGAGTTACAAGTAAGAAATATTTATAGAACATCTAATAATTATGATGGAAGCAGAAGTTCACCAGGGCACAGCCTTGCTAAATTGACAGATGTCCAGCAAAAAAACAGAATTTTAAAGGTAGTCAGAGAAAAATGAAAAATCACATATCAAGAAAAAACAATTAGAATCACTGCAGACTTCTCAGCACAAAACCTGAAAACCACCCCTCCACCTGCCAGGGCTCCTGGTTGCCTTGAGGTGAGAAGCTTTTCTCTTTTCAATACTCCTCTCCCATCCCATTTCTGCCTCAGACCCAGCTGCCAAGAACTGAAATTCTGAACCAAAATAAATCTCTCCTCCTTTAAAAAGACTGAATACCACAAGAGCTTGGAGTGAAGTATTTCAAGCTCTAAAATCAAGTAAATTTCAACCCAGATTAGTTTACTCAGAAAAGCTATCCTTAAAAATAGAAAAATAAGGTATTTCCATGAAAAAGACCAACTTAGAAGATAAATGAGTGCAAACTCAGCTCTAGAGATAATATTCAGGAATATTCTTGACAGACAAAATAAATTGGACACAGTTAAAGATGAAAGAGACCAATGAGACCAATGGATAAACAGTAACAAAAACATCTGGAAAATAAAAGATACACCAACAGATAAAGATGGCAATGATAGTAAATAACCAACACATCTCAGCATTATCTCTCAATATTAATGGCTTCAGTTCTCCAATTAAAAGACATAGACCATAGATTGAATCAAAAAACAGAATCTGTTGCACACAGGAAATGCATATAACCAAAAAATATTAATAGATTAAAAAGTAAAAGATATAAAATATTTCATGCACTAGGCCTCCCAAAACAAACAGAAGTAGCAATTATTTTTTTAAAGAGAAAAGAAAACACAGAAAATAAAAACAAAAACAAAAAAAGATTCAAACAAAAAACAATGACAACAGCAAAAAACCCAAAACAATAACAATTCTGCTTTCAAAACCAGATGATAAGAATTTAACAATAGTTGCTATATTGCATATTGTAATCAAAAGAGTTGCTTAGATTACCAAATATAGACATGCAAAAATGATCAAATCATAAGAGTATTAAATGTTCTTTTCCAAGAACTAATAGAATTAGTAGTATAATCATATTTATCAATGTTGTTTCTTGTTGAATTGTTCCCTTAACTAGTATGCAGTGACCTTCTATAAGGCATAGCAATTCTAATATCAGACATGGTAAACTTCTAGTTAAAACTGACTAGAAGAGACAAAGAAGAGATAATATTGACAAATATACATAAGCACTGAATCCTGGAGCATCTATCTTTATAAAGCAAAACTGCCATAAATAAAATATCAAATAAATAGTAACACAATCATAGTAGAGAATTTTTAACTGCCCACTTTTGCAAAGAGATAGATCAACTAAACATAAAACCAATAAAGAAATTTCAGAGATGAACCATACCACTGAAAATATTCCCCAAATCTCTGTTCATCTAGAAATTCTTCATGCTTGGGGGAGAGTTAATTCCTACTTTCCTGGGCTACTCTACCATCAGTCATCTTTCACATTAACCTCACAATGTTTCCATGCACTGGGCTTCATTGGCTCCAGGCTCTGGATAACACTGAAATTAGTGAAGGAAGACTTTTATAGATGTTTTTGGACATGCTCTCTCAAGAGTCTGATATTAGAAGGTTTGCTAAGGATTCTGGTGGTTATGGAAGCTAAAGATCCAATCCAAAAATGGGCATCTGAGATGAATACACACTTCTCAGATGAAGAAATACAAATGGCAAATAAATACATGAAGTGATGCTCAACATCAGTGATCATTCAAGAAATGCAAATTAAAACAACATTGAGATTCCATCCAACTCCAGAAAGAATGCCTGCCATCAACGAATCAACTGATGACAAATGTTGGCAGGGCTGTGGGGAAAAAGGAATGCTTCTCCACTATTGATGGGAGTGTAGACTGGTGCGAACACTGTGGAAATCAGTATGGGGATTTTTCAAAAAACTACTATTAGAAATCCCTCTCAATCCAGCTATTTCCCTTTTGAGTATTTTCTCAGAAAAATTGAAAGTATTATGTCACAGTGATATATGTGTACCCATGTTTATAGCAGCACAATTTGTAATAGCTAAATCTTGGAGACAACCAAAATGCCCATCACAGCAGAATGGATGAAAAAGATGTGGTATTTTTATATAATGGAATATTACTCAGCTATAAAAAAGTATGATCTTGCGGGCTTTTATAGGTAAATGGAGGCAACTTGAGACTGTACTCATAAGTGAAATAAATCAGACTCACATTTGTAAATATCATATTGTCTCCCTGGTGTAAAAAATAAATAACAATTAAAAAAACTGAAAGAGTAATAAGATCCAAAATGTACAATAGATACTGTAATAAGGAAAGAGAAAGAAAGTATTCAAAATTAAAGAACAGCTGGAATAGGGGAAAGAAGAAATGGAAGAAAGGAAAAGATTATATGTTTGTAGATATACATGTATAACTGTATGAATGTATAAGTACGCAAGATAGATAACTATACTGATAATTCTCAGTTCATCAGAAAGAATAGTTTGTGTTGTCATTATTTGATTGTCTGATAATTTTTTATGCCTAGATTTCATAACTTGAACAACTACTTCTAAGATAACAATATGTAATATATTGACTAGTATTGATTCCTTAGTATATTTTATTTGAGATTATACATTACTTCTATCTTTTTTTCTGTTTTGCTTTAAAAAAAGAAGCTGGAGCATGTCAGCCCAGGTGCAGGTTTGCTTTTACATGATGTTATAGTTGAAACACTGTCAATTTGAGAAGTCTAGAAGCTTAACTAAATAACTCAACAGTTTTACATGCTGGAGTATGGAGGACATGTCTTTACCACTCTAGGATGTTGCTCATTTTGTATCCACTTGAGGGGTTTAGAAGTTTAACTAAGTGACTTAGCAGGGGACCAGGATTTTCACTTTGTAAATACCCTGAGCCTGTGCAAGAGGAGAATAAGATGGTGTGAGTGCTACACCCACTCAAGGGCAGGTAGACTATATACAATAAAAGAGAAAAAGAGGCTTTCTCTCCTTTTTTTCTGCCATTGTTGTTTTTGCTGTCTTCTGCCACCTTAAAGTGTTGCTCCTGTGCCATACCACCCTGCCTTGGAGCAAGCTGATTAGGTAATGAAGCCTCCACAAATCGTTACCTCAATCAACATTTTTTTCTCTTAATTTGGGTTGCCAGTTATTGTGTGTCAGCAATGGGAGAAAAGTAACCAAGACACATAGGAAAGCATTTCAAAGGGCATTTTAGAAATGTCTTTCAATAGGTTTACTGAGAAGCAATTTATATAATTTGGTATATTAACATTTTTAGAAACTTCATCTAAAAATTCTGTACCAACAATTTCATTGATTATAATATATGTTAAAGAGTTACAGTTTAGGAGAACTTATGTTAGTAAAAAAGAAACACTATTCTCTTTATACTGATGTTTAAAATGCAAGAAATAAGTTATGAAGGATATGGTAGTAACTACTATAATTGTTTTTATGAAGTTTATTGGAACAATTAGTTATACATAATTATGTTTATACCATTATTAAGAAATAATCAGTAAAGAATATTGATTTTGAAAATGCAAGCTAATATTTGACTGCCAAAATTTGATCATAAGTAATAAGTACCTCTTGTATTTCAGATACCTGTGGAGACACAATGGGATAATTAGAGGCAAATTTCTTTCAATACCACCATGCTTTCATTAGGAGTTATTTACTTATTTACCACAAATGAGAGATTTTCTTCCTCACTTCATCTCATCAATTTTCTTTCTTCCAATTCTGGAATTCAGCATCTTCTAATGAGTTAATTTCCAAACAATACTTATTTACTCTCATAAAGGAATAATAAAATCAGGAAAAAAGTAGAAGTATTTTATTAAATGTGATTTAATAATTTTAAATTAATTTTGATTTCAAACTGTGGTGAATGATGTATGACTTTTCTCAAATTTGTTTGAATGTGATTTCTATTTTTAGATAGCATTTAAGTTCTATCAAAAAATTACCAGAAGATAATTGCCTTAAGTGCATAACTTATTTTGCTGAAATCATCACTTGGTACATGACACATTTTTTCATGAGCACTTGATGCAGATTTTAAGAGTATGCAGTGAGATCATTAGATAATTATTATTCAATTGCCTATTTAAAAAATATGCAAAGAGTATGTCCTATAACGCTCATTTTTTTTTCACTATTGTGATTACTGAATGAGAATAAAAGAACCCATGGTCACTCTAGAGAGAGGAGCTGTCATCTAATGGAAGGTACTTTCTGGTGTAATGAGGACCACAGAGAATCTAGAAGATTTCACCACAGGGAAAGGGCTGAGCCTGGGAACCACATTGCTTCCAAAGGATCTGTTTCCTTGTCCCCAACAAGAGAAAAACCATAGTACCATTCCTATCAAGTATTTAAAAGGAAATTTACTATAATTCATAAACCACAAATTGAAGAGTGAAATAATTTGTTATAATTAATTATGGATTGGAGTCAGTGTAATTTTGTATTCTGTGATTCAATAGATTTTGTGCTTTCCATTGGAAAGTGTGTAGAGGAACAGACCAAGAATGGGGAGATGAATGAAGACACATTTATGTCAACAAACATAGTTGTTAAAACGAAAACAAAATATATGCCTGAAATCAAGTTGAAAAAATGCAGATAAGGTTAAGGATGTTAAATAGAAAATTATGTTAATGTAATTGACCTGAATTGAAACTTAAATATTACTGAAAAAATCAACCGAATACCCCTTCCTGCAACTTTATCAAGATCTCTACTTCACCTCTATAAAACATGAAGGTCTTATAGACAATCTATTTTTTAAATTTTTCTCCACTGATTCTTTTGATAACAACTAATGATAATTCACAAGGGACTGAACTATTTCAGCTTTTTTAAATCTTACAAAAACATCTAATTCACTTGCTCTGTGTAGATTAACTCCTCAATGAAAGCTAAGTGATCCTCAATAGAGCATCAAAATAGACTCTCAGAATTTTATTTATGAACTTTTCTATTTAGAAACCTAGAAAATTATTTCAGTTAACTAATTCAAAGGGAAGAAATTTCATTGAGACCTGTAGGAAAAGAGCTAGGTATGATTTTTGAATTATCACATTTTTAAAATATTGGTGGAGGTATGGTTGAGAGAAACAGTTACAGATTATGATTTTTAGCCAATTTATTGATCTTGCTGGTAATAAGTTGATTTGTATATGAAATATAAACTGTCAAATCAAAGCCATAGTAGCAAGAAGATAAGTTGCAATATAAATTACTTATATTTTTACAAAAACAAAACTATACCAAGAGCTTAACTTTTTATTTCTGGTTTGACAGGCTGAGCCGTCAATAAGCATTTTTTGCTTGCCTGTGCTTTAGATTTCTCTACATGAACATAAAGCGATAGGACAGCATCGCTTTCACTCACACTACCTGCAGACAAGCTGAGGTTAGGTTTCGCACTTGAAACAATACCCAGCAAAACAGCAATATGGTACAAAAATTAATATTGTCAGTAGGATGCTGACAAATTTGGAAGTGGTTAAATCAAGAGATAATTTCAGAAATGAAGATCATTAGAGTCACATATAGGCATGCATGCAGTAAAGACAGTAACTACCTATGTTCTGTTCTCTGATGGTACAATGAGACAAGCAGCCTCTTCACTGCCCCTTTCATGTCCTTGTTTCTCAAAGTGTAAATAAAAGGATTAAGCATGGGAGTCACCAAACTGTAGAACAAGGACATGATTTTGTCCTTGTCCTGGGAGTTAGTGGCAGATGGCTGCATATACATGATAATTACTGGCCCATAAAAGAGAGATACAACAATAATATGGGCACCACATGTGTTAAAGGCCTTCTTTTTTCCCTCTGAGGACTGGATCCTAAGCACAGAGGCTACAATGAACCCATAGGAAACAAGAATAAGTGACAAAGGAACCAGGGAATAGAATGTCCCAATGATGGAAAGCATAATCACATTGAATGTAGTGTCTGCACAGGACATCTTGATCATCACAGGGACCTCACAGAGGAAATTGTCCACCTTGTTGTTACCACAGAATGGCAGCTGGATGGTGAGGGATGACTGCAGCAAGGAGTTGGCCAAACCACTGAGCCATGTCGTGGCCACTAGGAGGACACAGACGTGCTGATGCATGATAGTAGGGTACTTCAGTGGCTTGCAGATGGCAATGTAGCGATCCAGAGACATCACAGCTAGAAGGATACACTCTGTGGCCCCCAAGAAATGAAATATGTAGAACTGGGCCACACATCCACCATAGGTGATGGACTTGTTTGGTCCCCAAAGATTCAGCAGAAGCTGAGGGATGGTAGTTGTGGTGAAACACAGATCCAAGAAGGAGAGGTTGGAAAGGAAGAAGTACATAGGACTGTCAAGGCGAGGATCCACCCTGCACACAATGATAATTGTGATGTTGCCCACTAGTGTGCAAACGTAAGCAATGAGCACCACTGTGAAGAGGGGTATTTCTAGCCAAGGGTGGCTGGAGAAACCCAGGAGAATGAAGACTTTTGGAGCACTAGCATTGCCTAGAATCATGATTGATGTCACTCCTTTTGGAAAATTCAAGTTAAACTGAAGACACATACTTTAATATTGAAATTTTCTAATGATAAACCTATCAAGTTAAATAAAATAAAGTGAGTTATGAAGATATTTTCACTGTAATGTAACTCCACAGAAGTGATTTGACATTTGCAGGTATAAAATACAACAGTCAACAAACATTACTTTTGTAGTGCCCCTCAAAGAAAGACTAATGTATCTCTATATTTTATCCAAAAAATACAAATATAGCAACCTTTTGCAGAATAATGAGTAGATAAATGGAAACTCATACATTGATCTTACATTAAAGAATAAAATAGATGAATTAATTATTTTAAAGAGTGCCCAAGAAATACCCATGCTGACTCACCATGTATGTCTGTGTCATCCATTCATTGACTCTCATCACATTCTGGGGTTTGTGAGTTCAATTCAGAACTCTATGAGCTCCCTGTTGATTATTCTGATTTGCAATGAAAGATCACACGTTGCTACTCCTTAGATCTTTTTGCCAATTTAAAGTTTTGCTCTAAAAGGAAACATAGATGAAAAGAAATGATCACTGGAATATATAGCAGAGGTTTAAAAAACAAGACAGGGATTGATTGTAAAGCTTAGAAATAAAGGGCCATGAAAAGCACCAATCCTTATCAGCACATTATAAAAATGTGTATTTGTACATTCCATTTTATGAGTTGTACTGTGCATTTATTAGTTATATTATTTTATCAATTTATTTCATTTATTTTCATTACAAGTGTGAATATATGTATACTTGTGTGATCTAAGTAATGGTAAACTTTGAAAAACATCTCTGAAAAAACACAGGCTCAAAATCAGAACACCACGACACCCCAATATGAACTGTTAATATATGTGCTTTGTAGGTGCAGCCTCGATGTGCAGAAGATCCCTTGCTGACCTTGCTGTGATAGCTAATTAGGTGAAGTATGTCACCACATTCTCTCAAGTGCAACACTTGATGTCGAGTTGCATATGGTCATGAAATACAGAGCTGGGTTTGAGTCTATGTCTGTTACACACTTTTCCCTCAGGTTATCTGTCTCAGAAGGACTGGACATTCTTGCTTCCATTTCCTTAAATTGCTCAAATGCTGGCTTGAATCTGATAATGCCTTTAGGATTTTTATGGCAGTACACATTTATTTAGTATAATTGCCCACTAGTGAAAAAGTACTCTTAGATTATTTTCAACATATTTCAATGCTGTAAATTGTTTTTAAAAGTTGTTGATTTATTTAAATCACACATTTTCCAATATGTAACTTTGCATAAAGAGATCACAACATTCATAGATTTCTGCAAAGATTAAATCAATTGGGTCATTCCCACCCAGGTGAGACACTTGCCTTAAATCAATGTTGAGCTGGATGTGGTGGCACACTTCTGTAAGCTCAGCACTCTGGGAGGCTGAGGCAGGAGGATGACAAATTTGAGCCCATCCTGGGCAATTTAGTACCTTAGGAAAGCCGTATCTCAGAATTTAAAAGCAAAAATCGCAGTAACAAACAAGCAGAAAGGGATGCCAGAATGTAGTTCAGTGCAAAGTCCCTGGGTTCAATTCCCAGCCCAAAGAAAAAATCGATGCTGATATTTTTAGTACTATTGTTTTTTCTTGTAAAAAAGAATTTTGATCTTTCTTTTTCAGCAGAATTCAGTGTTACTTGGGGATAAGGATTGAAACCCCCTATGCCTTCATGGATTTAGTGTCATATCATACATAGGTACTTAATAGTTATTTGTTTATTTGATTCAAAACATCCCAAAATATTTAGATCTGGAAACCTGTTTTACTCTAAAATAATAGTTAAGGAAACTTGTTACTCTCTTATAAAGCTGGGGAAGTTGTTCGTAAAGAGATCATAAATCTCAGTGGACATTTCTTGGCAAGAGACACTATAAGAGTCCCCTGTGGGCATGCATCTCTCTAACAATGTTGCTCCAATAACATGAAATACATGATGGCACCTGCTGTGGAAAGTGCATTTAGGATTAAAATCTCCTGGAAAATTTATTCTACCTTGACATTTTTCTTGGATAACAGTAGAAAAATTAAGACAATTATTTTTGTGTCAAGATCCAATTTTCCTTTTTTAATGTTTCATTCAGCATATTTTTTCTTGATATTTCTGCTATATTAAAGGTATACTAGCCCTAGCTGTATGCAGATGGATGAGCTGTCACCTTCCAATATAATTTTTGAAGAAGTAAAAAACTATTATCTTTATCTATTTTTCTGTAAGTAATACTTCTTGTCCTGATGTTGAGTTTAACTTAATATTTCTTTATTTATCCTTTTAGTCCTCTAATTTTGGAGACCTAACCTAGTCTTCACCCAGCAGAGTCAAATGCTGTAACACTACCACTACACCCAGACCCACATTTAGTTTATAAAGGATCAAAATTAGTTCAATCATATTGAGTAGTCTTTGTTTTAAACATAAATATTTAAAGCTATAAATTTCCCTCTAAGCATCAAGATAGATACATGTTGACAGTTTATATTTTCATTTTCGTGTTTTTCTAAGATTCAAATATTTTCTAATTTCCTCGTTTACTGAAGGAAGCACAGTGGAGACTGTGGAGGAAAGATAAGATGGAAGAAGTACAAAAAATAGACATGGAAAGAACACTGTTCCCAGGTGAGTGGGTAACTTCAGACAGGTGTAGAAATATTTGATTATGATAATCACATATCCTCCCTCTTCTGCATCTTGCCCATATAATCCACACAAGTTAAAGGGATGTGTGACTCTGAAGTGCGGTTGCTCGTCCCTGATTCCCAGAGAAGTTCAGTGCCTAACAAGAAATCCCCTCTCAACATGCCCTGGTTATATCACTCCAAGGTATGGCCATCTCTGCAGAGGATTCCTTGCAAAGCTCACTGGCTATGCAGACTGAACTCCACTCTCGATTTACAGTTTGCCACACCCAGGCGACCTTCTGTGTCCTGCTGTCCATTGTTGGTCAGCGAAGCTGCTGACCTTTTGTGGGCTTATCTTGTGCTTCAGGGATGTGGTTCCCTTTGTCACATGGACCTAGGGCTGACCTTGTACAAAGCTTTGTTTTTTTCTCTGTGTTGTATTTCTGTTTCTCTATGTTTATATAATATTCTGTCCCTCTTGCTTGATTTCCAAAGACTTATTCTGGCTTCTCACTTAGTACTTGCTGCAAAAATTCAAATGTCTTCTGTTCACTGTTCAGTTTGTCACCTAATACTTCCTCTTTCCTGAAGAAGAATATTCACCTAAAACTTATTTTATTGCTATTGTAATTTGTTTTTTGTTTACTTCATGGACATGCTTTGTTGTTGTGGCAGCAGCTGATCTTTAAAGGAATTGAACACGTCTTCCAGTAACTAAATCC